>JASDQU010242783.1:16919-32996 GCA_032191745.1 Picea mariana
GGGGGGGGGGGCAGAACACCCAAAAAATCTGATATAGGAGAAGTTCTCATCAATAAACCAATCTATTAGCTTACCCAGATTCCCCATAATCCGGTCTAAAATTCGAGGAGGTGGGTGGCCATACAGGGCTATGTGAACAAGAATCACAACATTGTGGCTAATTTCATAAAAGAAATCCTTGGCTTTTTCTTCCCATAGCTTGGAATGATAGAAATGAATAGGCTGGGCACTGGCAGGAGTCCAGCTCCAATTCATCAATGGGAAAGGATTCATAAAACAAATGGAATCCATGAAATATGCCGACATATAAAAAGGGGTAGGTTGTCCCTTTGACTTAATTGTTTTATAGTCTGCAATCTCTTTGGCCAAGTTATCAAACAACATTTTTGCCCATTTGAAAGTAAAACCCTCTGCTACCTCGTGCATGATGGATACCCATTCCACAGAGAAATGCATGGGACTCTTCTTTCTGAACAATCGACATAGAATCAGGGTTATGTACACCATGTGAACGTCCAGAGACGTTGTGTCATATACACCATGAGCGCCAGTTCTGAATTTTTCCAAGTTCCTCCACCAAGACTTGATTATCTCGGCACAGTTCCTGGCGTATTGGACAAACTCCTTTTTCTCTAACTTGAGAATGAATGAAACATTGAATGTATATTTAGGATTAGGGGATAGTTTGTACATTACTTGCATATGTTCTGGTCGGAAAGAGCCGACAACGACCTTCTAATGGTTGAAAATGATCCTGGTTTGGATGTCGAGGTGCTCTAAGGCCCATCTTATCATGTCATTATAAGGCATGAGTCTCGGTCATGCTGCTATTTTGCGTAGTTTTGACTACGCTATGTGTTTGAGTTTATTCATGTAAGTATCTTCTTCTTTTTCAGAAATTGCCGGAAGAACCACAGTGCTATTGCTAGCTTGTTGTCGACATTTCGGATCCACAACAGGATCCATCTTCAGGACAAAAAAGCCTGAGGAAAAATAAGAGAGGAGCCTTTGATAAATAGTGAAAAGTGAACCCTAGGTTTGGGAGGTTTTTCAAATTAGGTATTTAATTAATGAATTAAAATGATAACCCGACGGTGTTAATTAAATTTTATGTTAAGAATAGGCTAAAATTTAGGTTTGACTCTATTATTAAATTAATTTTAATATTAATTTTGTGTTAAAAAGGTTAAATTAATGTTAATTTAGTTAGGTGGCATTAATGTTATTAATGTTATATTAGTGGTCGGTTTAAGTGAAGCCCTAGGTTTGAGGATGCTAATATTGTTAATATTAAATTAACTAAGCGTTACTAGCAATCTAGGGTTAAAAATAGGCTAAAACTAGGTTAATGTTATTAATATTAAATTTTATGATAAATATAGGCTAATTTTAGGGTCAGTCACATGGTGTTAATATTAATATTAAATATAATGTTAAATATAGGTTAAATTAAGGTTGATTTAATGAGGTGGCACACTAGAAATCTAGGGTTAAAAAAAAAGGGGGCTAAATTTAGGTTAATATTATTAATATTAAATTTCTATGTTTAAATATAGGCTAAAAATAATAATTTTATGTTAATTATAGGTTAGATTAAGGTTGATGAGGTAGCAATGATATTATTATTGTTTTATTAGAAGTTGGCTAAGTGAAACCCTAGGTTAGAGGAAGTTCAAATTTAGGTTAATTTAAGTTGGAAACAAAATCTTCTTCTTCTTCAGCAAAATCCTCTATACAGTTGATGATTTTGTGTTCCATAACCTCGAACACCTATGTCCAAGATTTAACAGTGTCCATGGCTCACAGCATGGTGTCTGATAGAACGCCCGCATTTGGGTTTGAGTCCTTGCAAACCGCATTACGATTTTTGATCATTTTCCATGGAGCCATAAATTCTAAGGAGACAAAATGAAATTACCTGTTTGCAGAGAAAAATCATGAATCCTTCAAACAGATAAATCTTTCTAATTGAAGAAAGTGAAAATGAATTCGAAATCAAAGTGCTTTTATTCAAAACAGAGTCATTTCTTTTCGTATAACTTCACTGACGAAAAATTTATTAACATTTGATGGGAAATTCTACCTAGTGATCTACAATATGCGTTTGAATCATTATCGTTAACTAGTCATAAATACCAACAACACTTCGATGGTTCGTGTTCAGTAGTTTTCGATGTGACAGATTGGGAACCTCCCGAATCCCGAATCCGCAAAAATATTAATCTTCGAATAATCACTTCTAAAATTTTATTTAATCACATTTAAGATGGTGGGTTAACCTCAAGTGTTTCGGTAGTTCGGACTCTAGATATTTTAGGATATGATATAGGGGAAATGCCCGAAATCTGAACCACAGAGTCATTAATTATCTCCTGATCATGATTAACTTAATCATTTAATGTTTGATACATCAACATTTTGGTACTTTGGTGATTTGTGAATTAGTTCTTTGTTATAATCTCTAAGGATCATCTCTCACAGTGACCTATCAAGGAAAGGGAGGTTCCATGTGTCGATTCAGGATAGATTTGGAAGGTACACTTGTCTTACGACTTGTGCCCTTTCTATAAATGTTTAAGAAAATCAATGAGCAGACACTTTCGGGTTTCGGAGCTTCGGGGTTTTTATTGTTAAGACCTATTGCAACATCTAGAGTGCAGAGCTCCGAAATGACTGTTATAGATTTACCTTTTTAAAAATTAGGTGGTTCCAAAACTCCGGAGGTATTAGGATCGTTCGATCAAAAGGAAAAACTCTTCAATGACGGATATCATGCATGTCTTATTATAATCTACCCAACCATGAATTGGATTTAAATTTTAAAATGTCATTTACCAGGTTCATGCTTTCTTTGGGGTAAAAATCATATTTTCAGAAGGTGAAAAATAGAAATATTCAAAGCTCAGAATTGTGTTCCAACATAGGCTCCATCTGGGGATCGCGTCCCCCTATGAGACGCAGAAGAAAAATAGACCAAGTGCCTTTATTGGGAAAATGGAGTCATTATTTCAGTTCTAGGAAACACTTTTAGGAATTAATCATATAGAGAAAAATTGAACTTCGATTGAATCTCAAAAAACCTTCAAAACACCCCCAATTATTGATCTCAAGTTAGGCTATTAAAAATTTCCCTTTCCTGAAACTGAATTTAGAACTATTTAAGATAATCAAAACAACTTTAACTGAAAAATCAGACTTCGTCTTCATCAAGGTTAAGTAAATGTAATAATTTATTTATGGATTCCCTCGTTGGTTCAAAGTGTAAATATTATTGGAAAGAGAATTAGATATCAAAGTATATTTCGTAGATATGTATGACAACTATACAGATATCATAGATATTGCTTCATTGCTAGTGACCCTGTTCAGTACCCTGGTGAAGTTATCTACTTCTCCCATTGAATTTCCTTTCGCCACTTCAATTAGTATTTTTTCATTTTTCTGAGATGAGGAAATCATTACATGAATTTCCTTTCATCATCTCTTTTTGGACAACATGGGGGCACTCGAATTACAAATCTGCCCCTTTTTATTCTTATTTTCTTTTTCTTTTTATATTTCGTATTTTTATTTCCTTCGGAGAGGGTTTCAGAATTTAGCTTTAATCTCATACTTCCCTGATTTTTCATCAGGTGACAACATTTATATGAGTGAAACCTCCTTTACATTCGATAAGATTTCCTTAAAATTTTAGTTTTAACTAACGTGGTAGGAGTTCATACCTCATATTTCCTTTGTGTTTTCAATCAAGTAAATCATTAATTTATCACTTGTTTTGAGAGAAAGTGAATGCCTTTGAAAAATGAGTGTAGGATTCCGATACATCATTATATCTTGTCTGTCAGTATGCATTCTGCAAGAGAACAAAATGGGGGGTGTTAGAAAATTATGAATAGTAGAGATGGTATGTGATATATATGTTTTTATATTTTTGTTTTGATGATATCAAGTAGACCTGGTTTATTTACAGTAAAAGTAAAATTTGGATAATTTACAAAAGAAGAATAAAATTGCAAACCGAAACGGTATATACAATGGGAATCTGAAATATGATTATTGCATAAAATGTTTTAGGTAATGCCCATTGATAGGAGCGTCAAGAATTTTTCCGTCAAGGTTTTCCAGTAAGAAGGAATTTGTTCCCTCAGCAGCTGCAATCCTGAATGGTCCCAACCAGAGATGGTCGAACTTTCCATGTTTTCCTGCATCCTCCTTTCTAGTATCCCACTTTAAAACTAGATCGCCCAGAAGAAAATCCTTGTCTTTAGCCTTTTTATCAAAAAGGGCCTTCATATTATCTTAGTATTTTTGGAGTTTATCATCTACTTTGGCCCTATTTTGTTGAACTTCAATTAGTTGATTTATCTTTCTTGTAATATCATTCAGTTCTTCATTTTCATCATGCCAGATCTTCATCGCAAGGAGAGAAATATTGATAGGAAGGACAATGTCAGTACCATAAACCAATTGAAAGGGGGACATACCTATTGATTTCTTGGTGCCGATTCGGTTAGCCCATAGAGAATATTTCAGGGGGACGTGCCAAGCATTTTTGTTTTCTATCAACACTTTCTTGATTATAGTCATCAGGCTATTGCTAGAATTTCCTAACACAATGTTGTATTTTTGGCAGAAATTGACCATTTTCATAGATTTGAAAGCTTGGGCATTGTCAGTGACTATTTTCCGAGGACAACCAAATCTTGATAGGATGTTCTCTTCCAAGAAATTTATCACTACCAAATCTATAACATTCTAAGTTGGAATAGATTCCACCCATTTCGTGAAGTAATCGGTAGCGGTTAAGATCCATCTATGTTGAGCACTGGAATGTGGATGTATCTCTCTGATGAAATCTAGATCCCGTTGTTGAAAGGGAGCTTCTGATTTGATTGGGATTAAAGGTAGTGCAAGGAGATTTTTCTTACCAGAGAACAGTCGGCAAGAGATGCAGGCTTTGACCTTGGCATTCACCTCAGTAAATAACTTTGGCCAATAATATCCAGTTCTTAAAATCTTGTATGTTGTTTCCCTCCAAGCATGGTGTTCTCCACATACTCCTTCATGAAATTCATTTATGACACCTTCTATTTTAGGTTCTATTAAGCAACATAACAAGAAACCTAGAGGATCCTTCCAATATAGTTGGCCATCAATAATACAATATTTAATTGCGTGCAGCTTCAAATTTATCGCCTTGGATGGAATCATGCCATTCGGGCACTAAAGGGTAAGGAGGCATGAAAAAATATAGCAATACCAAGAAGATGAAGAAAAATTATCTTTGATCTCAAATGTAGGGGTTTGATCGTCAAGCTTCATTATATCTGGGATACATCTGTGTGATTCTAGGTGATTTATCCCGAGCACCCTGAAATTTGATTCGGCTAACAGTTTCGTCAAGCCCTAACCTTTGACTAGCTTGGTCTATTTCACTTGTAGATCAAATTCTTGAATTTTAGCCATCCATCGTCCTCTTCTCCCATCACTGTCTGACTGAACTAAAATGTCTTTCATAGTGTTAGTTGGCACGCAAGCGATTATCTTGGAATGTAGTACATATCTCTTGAAAGATTTTAGAGCCTTCAGCATCGCATATTCTTTCTTCTCAAGTATATCATAACTTAAATCTACATCCCTAAGGCTTTTGATGAAGAAAGCTATTGGTTTCTCGAATCCTTCCTCATTATTTTGCAGGAGTACCACTACAACAATATGTTTAGAGGCGAATGAAAAGATCAGGAATTCCTTTGTATAGTCTAGACTTTCTAACACTAGTGCTTCCCCTATAGCCTTCTTGACATGCTTGAATGATGCTTTAGCTTCAATGGTCCATTTCACTTCATTGTCTTTCTTCAACATATCTGTAATCATTTTAATTATTTAAGCAAAATTGGGAATGAATCTTCTCAAAAAGTTTATCTTTCCTAAAAAGGATTGAATTTCTTTTGTATTCCTAGGAATATTAATTGTGTCCATAGCCTCAACTCGTTTCGAGTCAACCTTGATTTCTTCTTTTGACACTATATGACCCAAGAGCTTACCTTATTTCATAGCAAAATGTGATTTCTTAGGATTAAGAGACAAATCAAACTTTCTGCATTTTTCGAAATTCTGCCTGAGGTGTAGCAGATGTTATCCATCAGAGTTAGAAAAAACAGTCAAATCATCAAGATAAATAACAAATATTTTGTCTTTCTCACCGACGAATGTGATGTCCATCGCTCTCTATAAAGTATCCCCTGCATTCATCAAACCAATTGGAATTTTATCATACATAAAATTTCCCCACAGAGTGTTAAATGCAGTCTTTTCTCTGTCATCTTCATGGACAATGATTTGACTGTATCCAAAAAAACTATCAATCATGGACATCATGTTAGCACCAACTACCTTTTCTAGAACATGATCCATTTTCAAGAAGTGGGTAGTTGTCTTTGAGAGACGACCGGTTTAGGTTTTTGAAATCTACACATAGCCCTATTTCGCCATTTTTCTTTCTAACAGGGACTAGATGCGCTACCCATTTAGAATACCTGAGTGGAACGATAATTTTTGCATCAAGAAGTTTCTTGACTTCCATTTCTATTACTGGCAGGAGGATCGGGTTTATCTGCCTAAGTTTCTCCTTGAAAGGTTTGATGTCGTGTTTTAAAGGAAACTTATGTTCAATGACAAATGTATCATATGTTTTCAGATCTTCATAAGACCAAGCAAAAACATCCTTGTATTGTCTAAGCAACTCAGCCTACTTACTTTTCATTTGGACCGAGAGGTACTTTGATATCTTGGCCATCTTCGGATCTGTGTTAGTTCCTACATTACAGTCTTCAACTTCTTCAGGTTGGGGATGTAAGGTAGAATTTAAAGGTATGTCATCCTGTTCAAACAATCATTCTAAGCGGATCAGGCCTCTAGGAATCTGATTATTCTTAAGAACGAGCATACGGTGGTTTGTGATCTTGTCTTGGAATTTTTTTGGGTTCTCCCCTTCTTGCATAATCCAAGTAGGATCATTCTAGTTTTCCTGATCTATGTGAGTTTCATAAAACTCATTAATCATCTCTAGGAACTATTTAATTTGTTCGTCGTCTTGAAAGACTTGCCAGTGCTCAACATTGTTTGGGATCAAATGCTTGTGTCTCATTTCGATGTGATATTTCAATTTTATGACAATAGGTGGTACAAAGGTCGCAACAGCTTTGGCTAAAGAGTTGGCTTGTTTATTTCCATTCTGGGGATAGAGTGAATATTAAAAGATGAGAAGAAATTCTCTATCAAATCCTAGGTGCAATTTTTGTATGACCTCAGCCTTGGATGCTTAGCTTGATACTGTCGTTTTATTTGTTTCACAATGAGCTCTGCATAACCATAAACTATAAGATGTTTGATTTTTAACTTTCTGGCAATTTCCAATCCTAAGACTAGAGCTTCATATTCATAGACATTATTCATATAATCGATCTCCCACTGTAATATATATGAGAAGGGAGTAACATAATCATCTCCTAGCGCTACAAATAACACTCTAGCCCTTGCTCCTTCGCAGGATGAAGCGCCATCAAAAAACATTTTCTAGATTCATTCTCTACTATTTACATTTTTCTTTGGTTTTTCTACTTTTTTATTTTCTTCTTTGGTACATTCTTCAAAATCATCATCTATCGATAATATACAATTTCCCAAGTCCTGATCAGCAACATAGACTAGGTAATTATTTGGATTTGCAGGTCACTTACAGTATACGCCAGTCTAGTTTCTCTGTACAGTCGTGTGAATTGTCCACTGAAAATTGGGATCGTAGCGTAAGTCATGTCCAACTGAACTGATCCTCTTAATTTGGCACCCCAATACCTGGATAGAATCATACTGTACTTGGCAGGGACATCAACAATGACCACATCCATAAGGACACTTTTTACAGGGATTTGAGCAAGATTTAGTACTAGATCCTTAATCATGCCAAGACACTTAACTTTTCTGGAATCAAACAAGTACAAGTATTGATAAGGTCTAGTAATTTCGAGGCCCAACTTCTCCATGATAATTTTAGAAATTAAATTATGAGAGTCCCCAGAATATAACATGTGGTTGTGTAGTAAATGGTCATGCATAGTTAGTGTAATATAAAATGGAGCAATCGAATCTTTAGTGTTTTCGATGTGTGGACCGAACATGATCATAGGTCTTTCATCCTACAGATTAATAACATCTGCATGACATTCAGCATCAGAAAAATTTATCACTTTAGCAATTTGATTTTTATAAATCAGGTTTTCTGCAAGTTCAACCAGAGGCATGTGGATTTTAATTTATTAAGTTCGTTTTCTAAAATGAAACCCCCAATTGGTTTTTCGATTTCTCTAGTTGGAACTTTTGCTTCTGTATTTTCTGGTTTTTTAGTTTGCATTGTTTTTGTTTCAACTGGTTTAGTTCGGGAAGCTTGTGTTTCAGTTGGCGGTTTAGTAACTGTTGCCTCATTCGCTTTATTTTGTGACATAATATTTTTTGGTGGAAAATTCGTAGGATTTTTTTCTCTGGGTGTACTTATGTTGGAGTTCATCCATAATTGAGTTGACGATCCCTTGATAGGAAGAGTCTCCCATATTATTAATGCTTTCCTCATTATTAAATAGGGATTCTAGATTTAAATACTTCTCAAAATCTTGTCTGGTTAAATGTGGTTCAAGATCGTCATTGCTAAGGTTGTTCAGATCTTCTTCTAATTCCTTATAATTTTGCATGTCATCGCTCTGCATAAAATTTTCAGTTTTAAACAGAGCTTGGATCTTTTGATCTTCATTTTTTATTTGTATATGTTGTATCTGAGGGTTAGGGTTTCTCTTGAACTGATTCCTAATGTATGGATTAGGTTTGTCTTGATCTAATTCCATCCTGGATATTTTGTTTGATAAATATTTGATTATCTTGGCCATCTCATCCATCTTTTCTTCTGCGGATTTCCCAAACCCAGATGGCCTACCTATTCTTTGAAACACCTAGTTTTTTTCGTTCCCATCTCAATCTTAGTTTTTAATTTCCCGGATTCCGTCATATTGAATTCAATTTCTATGACATCGTATTTCATTCATGCTAGAGTGGCAGATCTTATTTCTCTTAAGAGGAGGGAAAAGTCGGGTTCAAAAGCCCCTGCAAAATTTACCTTTTTCGCAGGTTGAGAGGGTTTGACTTCAGTTGGGATTTTTTTGTACAGTTTGTTGAACCTCTGTGTAAATTCAAGAACTGATTCAAATTTCTTTTTCCTTAAAGCCCCAAATTCAGTCAAATAATAGAGATGGTCCTTCTTCTCTCCCCGTTGTCTTGGGAAGGCATTTTCTAGATCATCATGTGACCGTATGGAACCTACCGGGAGTCCTCGAAACCAGGTTCTCATCTTTCCTTCGAAGGTTTGTACTAACAGCCTTGAGTAAATATATTCATGTTTGATTCCAAGGATATCAGAAAACTGATTGAAAAAGGCTATGTGTTCAATTGCGGTTAAATCTCCTTCTCCCATGAATTTTGGTAGGTTTTTCATATAATTTTCAGGCAAATCATGAAGGATGGGAGGGAGGACCAAGGGAGTGTACCTAGTAGCTACTTTGGAAAATATTATAGGAGGCAGAGCCTATACTTGACCTTTTCCACCTGATCCTCCACCTCCAACACCACCAGCACCATCCATTGGAAGTCTAGGAGACAAACTTCGGGGGATAAAAAGGGATTTTTTAAACCTTTGAGGTACTGAAGTGGTGACCTTTCGACTACTTCGAGGTGTGTTGAAGGGAAATCGTGAAAAATACCTCGAGGATATGGAATCTATATACGAGGGGGAAAATGGAAATGCAGGTTGGTTTCCTCAGACTTACAAGATGTGTATATAGGAGAATCGATAGGGGATGAATCATGGTATAAAATATATTCTTCGGAGCTTCAGGAAACTGTAACTTTCCCTTCGGGGAAGGAGATAACATGCAGGATATCAATAAAATCAAACTGAACAAAATTGGAATCTAGACACATTGCAGATAGAGATTCCAATTTTGTTCAGATTGAAGGAACACATAACTCAAACTGAACAAAATTGGAATCTCTATCTGCACTTGTATTAATAATAAAAAAGGAGAGTTTTCTCTATTACATCTAGCAAGAAGCAACCTTGAATGAATCTTGAATCTATGTATTTATACAAAAATTGTCACAACTCAAAATGGTTGGACTTCTTTCAATGAAAATAACATATATTTGAAAAATACAACAATATGTGATGAGTTTTGCTGGCGTTCTCATCTGTCACTTCATTTGCTAGGAAAAAACTCCTCTTTTCTTTAATATTTTAGGCAGGACACAATTTTCGTTTGGCCTCCTTAATAATTTGGCATATTGTCCTGGCCGTTTTTATTTATTTCCATTTGTCCCTCTAGATATGTTCGACAATGTATTGAGACACTGTGGGGATCAATGATGAATGACAATCAGATGAGTAGCACTACATGGCTCATCAAGGAATGCATAACGAACATAAGAAAAGTAATCATTCATGGGGAGGATGATGATGGAACAAGTGTATGATAACGAATTAGGGATAGGTGAAGGTTTAGAATGTGAATGAATGCGATAAGTGGTTGTAAGAAGGTGAAAGGTAGGGAGGGTAAAAAGAAAGGACATTATGCATGTTTCCTTACTTACTTCCAGATATGCTTGTTTCCCCATGTTCGATACATTGGTTGCATTTATTCAATAATTCCACTACGAAATTTGAGGGCTCAATCTATTCATTTACCTCAAAAGTGAATAATCTCCTCTCTACCTGAGGCATTCTTTCTAGGATCCTTTTTATTTTCTGAGCCATGGCTTGGAGCTATGAGCTTGGACTTACTATCCTCTTATTAATCTTAATAAGATCAATTCGTCTCATTTTCTGAATAGCCATTAGATTTTCTTCCTTGTTCTTCGCGGAATTATGTTGATTCATTTCAATATCGATTTTCCCCAAGGCCTCCGCGATACAGCTTCCCTCAAAATAAATTAGTCTCTTGTCTAATGATGATAACACTTCTTGGCAAGCATCCTTTACTTCCCTGTCTAATCTTTTTCCCTCTTCCAAATTTGTTTCCCACACCTTCAGGGCCATATCACCTCATAATTGTTCAGAAGGAGAGAGCAGAGGAAAATTAGAGGCAATATCTTTATGCACCAATATAATGGCTTCTTGAAACCTAGATCGAGTTGAGCGAGATTCTCTTTCCTTAATATAGATATCCTTCAGAAAAAGGTATATTTCTTGGTAGCACTTTTGGATGGCATCAACCGTCATAAAAAGGTCCTACTGGGCCATTTCCAATTTTTCGTTTATTTCCAGTGCTTGAGTCTGGAAGACTGAGATATCTACTGAGGTACCTTCGGTCAAGTCTAATCCAGCTTTCAATTTCCCTATCAATTCATCACATTGAGTGACCAATCCTCAGTTGGCCTGTAAATGTTGATGGATCTCCTCGAGGTTAGTCTGCAGCTGTTGGATTTGTTGTCGATCATGAGATCTGATTTTCTCAAAATCTTGGCTCATCTTGTTCCTTATAGTATGTTCCATGGAATGTATTTGGATTTGCAAGTTTTCTACTAATATGCACTTCTTCCACAACGTTTCAGCCAAATTTTCTACATACCATTGATTGGTCGTGGAAAAATCACCTAATGAACATGTGACTTCCTTTGCGAATTCTAGAGCATCTTGATTATTCCCATCATATAACATACTCTGTCTTTTGGTTATCACTCCATCTTTATGGTGTGATTCCCTTTTTACGATGGCCTTCTATTTTCTACTAAAGAAGAAATTCGAATGACGCATCTTTTCAGGTGAGATGGGGGTAAGATCATCTACAAAGTAAATTTCGGAATTAGGATTTTTGAGGCTGAATTGTAGAGGTGTCAATGATGTAATAGGAGTACCAATCTCCATAGATTGTTTCTACTCTATTGTATTTGAGGTACCAGAAGGGGTGGTTGGCGATGAAGGAGACACTGTTTGTCCTTGTTTTAGGAAGGCTTAATGCTAAGCCTTTGCCTGAGGGCCTAGTGGACTTGACAATGAGGCATCTAATTTCTGAGTCAATACCTTCGAGCTCTTTGGGGATTTTTCAAATTTATGCTTACCAGAGTGGCTAGCTTTGGAACCTTTTGACTTGGCTTCCTGAGAAGGGGGAGTGACTACTTGCTCCCCTTATAGTACCTTCGGTAGGTTGTTCTTCCTGTTCTTTTAAAAGTTGATAAAACCATATTGTTGATCTGGGGGAAAGGTTTGGAACCTATTTTTCACCTCCTCATAAGACTTGACTCCCCTGAATATTTCTTCATATGGGGAGGTTTCGTGCACATATCTTTTCATGTTGAACTGGGCTAGGTGATTTTCCACAACCTTGCATTGGTCGTTTCATTTGAATTCGACTTCAACCAATTTGACATCATCCAGAGCCGCAACCTCCACTTTGTAGTGCCCAAAATCCAGTAATGAAAGCATGCCAACCTGAATGGGGAAAGTCGACCATACCTCTTTTTGTGATGCCTTTAGCTCTTTGTTGATGCCTCCTGTTACTGTCTGGTAGGCCACTTCCCTGCATACTAGATGGTACAGTAAAAATCACAGGAGAGCACGGGGGGGAACATAACACCCAAAAACTATGATATAGTAAAAGTTCTCCTCAATAAACCAATCTGCTAGCTTACCCAGATTCCCCATAATCTGGTCTGAAATTGGAGGAGGTGGGTGGCCATACAGGGCTATGTGAATAGGAATCACAACATTGTGGCATATTTCATAAAATGAATCCTTGGATTTTTCTTCCCATAGCTTGGAATGGTAGAAATGAATAGGTTGGACACTGGCAGGAGTCCAACTCCAATTCATCAATGGGAAAGGAGTCATAAAAAAGATGGCATCCATGATATATGCCAACATATAAAAAGGGGCAGGTTGTCCCTTTGACTTCCTTGTTTTATAGTTTGCAATCTCTTTGACCAATTTATTAGACAACATTTTGGCCCAGTTGAAAGTAAAACCCTCTACTACCTCGTGCATGATGGATGCCCATTCCACAAAGAAATGCATGGGACTCTTCTTTCTGAATAGTCGACACAGCACCAGGGCTACGTACACCATGGTAACATCCAAAGATATTGTGGCATATACACCATGAGCGTCAGTTCTGAATTTTTCTGGGTTCCTCCTCCAAGACTTGATTATCTTGGGATAGTTCCTGGCATACTGGACACACTCCTTTTGCTTGAACTCCATAATGAATGCAACATTGAATGTATATTTAGGATTAGGGGAGAGTTTGTAGATTACTTACATATGTTTTGGTCGGAAAGAGCTGACAATGACCTTCTGACGGTTGATAATGCTCTTGGTCTAGATGTCGACGTGCTCTAAGGCCCAACTTATCATGTCGTTATAAGGCATGAGTCTCAACAGTGTTGTTATTTTGTGTAGTTCCGACTGCGCTATATGTTTGATTTTAGCCGTGTAAGTATCTTCTTCTTCTTTAGCATAATCCTCTGGACATTTGATGATTTTGTGTTCCAGAACCTCGAACACCTGCATCCAAAATTTAACAGTTTCCATGGCTCGTGACGTGGTGTCTGACAAAATGTCCACATTTGGGTTTTAGTCCTTGCCATCTGCATCAGGCATTTTCATCATTTTCCATGGTGCCATAAATTCTAAGGAGACAGAGTGAAATTACCTGTTTGCAGAGAAAACTCATGAATCCTTCAAACAGTAAATCTTGCTAATTGTAGAAAGTGAAGATGAATTTGAAATCGAAGTGAGTTTATTCAAAACGGAGTCATTGCTTTTCGTATAACTTCACTGACGGTAAATTTATTAACTTTTGATGGGAAAGTCTACCCGACGATACACAATCTTCGTTTGAATCATTATCCTTAACCATTCATAAATGCCACCAACACTTCGAGGGTTCGTATTCGAGAGTTTTCGATGTGACAGAGTAGGAACCTCCCAAATCCCGAATCCATGAAAATATTAATCTTCGAATAATCACTTGTAAACTTTTAGTTAATCACGTTTAAGATGGTGTGTTAACCTCAAGTGTTTCGGAAGTTTGGAATCTGTAGATTTTAGGATATGGTACAAGGGAAACGCCCGAAATCTGAACCATGGGGTCATTAATTATCTCTTGATCATGATTAACTTAGTCATTTAATGTTCCATACTTCGACATTTTGGTACTTCGGTGATTTTTGAATTAGTTCTTTGTTAGAATCTCGAAGGATAATCTCTCGTAGTGACGTGTCGATGAAAGGGAGGTTATATGTGTCAATTCGAGAAATATTTGGAAGGTACATGTGTCTTACAACTTGTGCCCTTTCTAGAAAGGTTTAAGAAAAGCAATGAGCAGACACTTTCGGGTTTCAGAGCTTCGGGGTTTTTATTGTTAAGACCTATTGCAACATTCGGAGCGCAGAGCTCCGAAACGACTGTTATAGATTTACCTGTTTAAAAATTAGGCGACTCCAAAACTCTGGAGGTATTAGGATCGTTCTATCAAAAGGAAAAACTTGTCAATGATGGAGATCGTGCGCGTCTTATTATTATCTAACCATCCATGAATTGGATTTAAATTTTAAAATGTCATTTACTAGGTTCACTCTTTCTTTGGGGTAAAAATTATATTTTCGGGAGGTGAAAAATAGAAATCCTCAAAGCTCGGAATTGTGTTCCAAAAGGTTCTTGGCAATCCCAACACAAAATCCATGCTTATTTCATCCCAAGGCCTATCTGGAATAGGCAATGGCTGATACAATCCAATGTTTTATTTCTTTCCTTTTGTGTACTGGAAAATATTACATTTGTTCAAAAACTTCTTCACCTATGCTCTCATACATGGCCAATAGTATGAACTGTTCAACTATGCAAATGTCTTTTCATGGCCAAAATATCCTTCTAGACCTCCACTGTGTTTTTCCTTCAATATATTTTCTCTCATCGAGCACCTCAGTATGCACAATTGGAAACCTTTAAACAACAATCCATCTTGAATCATATACTCTTTCCACTGGCTTCTATCCCTGAGAACAAGATTTTCACATGCTTCATATGCTTCTTTGAAATCTGGATCGTCACAATACATATTCTTAAGGTGTTCAAACCCCAAGGTCTTCACTTGAAATTCTTGTAGAATCAGACATCTCCTGCTCAATGTATCAACAACTTTGTTAGCATTACCATAAATATGTTTAATGACAAAAGTGAAATTTTGCATAAATTATATCCACTTAGCATGTCTCAGGTTTAACTTCTCATATCTGGTTATGAATTGTAAAGCTTGATTATCACTATACACTACAAATTCCTTTGGAACAAGATAGTGCCTCCACTTCTTCAAAGCTTCAATTATGGCATAAACTTATTTATCATATGTGGAGTACTTCCTCTTGGTCTCATTCAACTTCTCATTGAAATATGCAAAAGGCCTATTATCTTGGATCAAGACTGCTCCAATTGCAACCCCACTTGCATCACATCTCACTTGAAATGTCTTCTCAAAATTTGGTAAGACCATAATTGGTTGTTCTGTTATCTTCTCCTTCAATATATTGAAGCTTTATTCAGCTTATTCTATCCATTTAATATACTTGTGTCTCTTCTTCACTGTATCCAACATTGGTGCACAGATTCCACCGAAATTTCTAATAAACTTCCTATAGAAACTTGCTAATCCATGGAAACTTATCACCTCAAACATACTCCTTGGCAATGGCCATTCTTTGATTGCTTTCACCTTCTCTGGATCCATCTTCAATTCATTTGAAGAGATCACAAAACCCAAGTAAATTAGTTATGTCTTCATAAAATAGGACTTCTTTAGATTTATCAACTTCTTCTCATGTTGCAGTCTCCTCATCACTAATGCCAGGAGTCTCAAATTCTCTTCTTTAGTTTTACTGAAGACCAATATATCATCCAGATATACAATCACAAACTTACCAATGAAATCTTTCAATACTTCATTCATCAGTCTCATAAAAGTGTGTGGGGCATTTGTTAATCCAAAT
>JASDQU010242784.1:59693-70029 GCA_032191745.1 Picea mariana
ATATATATATATATATATATATATATAGATATAGATATAGATATAGATAGATAGATAGATAGATAGATATAGATATATAACCAAAGAGATATTTCTTAGGGTTTATCTCTATTTTTTCTTGTGTTATTGGGTTTTTGCACTACATTTTATGTGATTTCTCTAAAGTTTCAGGGTTAAGTACATCACAACTTATGAAGACCTGCTCCTATTGTTAATTGAGATTCTAAGCCCATTTTGTTGCATACATCAAAGGACTTCTATATTTTTCCTTTTCAAAGAATTTTGTGACCAAGAGAATGATTCTAGTGCATCCAAAGCAATGTCTTTAATCGGAAACCCTTTTCACTTCACTTGAAAAGGTTTTTGTTTACTCAAGATACATCCATTTATAATAGATCTAGTGGTATACAACTTGATTTTGTTTTTCTTAAATTCCTTTCATTCTATTTTAATACTTCATTTTAGTTTTTCTATTTGTTATTCCTAATTTTCTCACTATATGATCTACATATGTTCTTTACTTTACATCTTTTTCCATTTCAACAAATCAAGAATGGAGCCAAAAATGTTTTTTTTTTGCATATTCTATTTTCCCTACACTTTCTATGATCTCAATGAATCATAATGCCAAAGAAAGGTTTCAGTTTCTAGGTAGAATAACCAAGATCTAACCCCAAGCTTAAAAAGTTTTGATTTCTTTTGGTCTTTTAGTTTTCCAAAACTTTTCTTGTTTTTTGTGTGCTACGGTGTTAAAGTTTTTTGTAGGGAAAAATAAGGTTTTTTGGGGTAAGCACACTTTTGAGGCAAAGAGTTGAAAAAAAGATGTCCCCTTGTTGTTTTTTAACACTTGTTATATCTTTGTAACAATGCACTTGGTCAGAAGTTACTATAATAAATTAGAGGTCTTGAGTTCAAGTCTTTCTTTACATTAAATTACTTTTTAAGAAATTTCGCGCAATTTTAAGTTATAATATAACTTTATTCTAATTTTTTTTTTTGTTTAAATTATAAAAGTGGGTCATTTACAGTATAAAAGTAACTTATTTGTAAAGTGAGCTTATAAACAAAGTTAAACAAGAGGACGCATTTTTTCTCTTTACATCTTAGTTACCTCATTGTGCAACCATGACCACGTTGATCAATCTCATCCTACCACATGACACCTTGATTACTTTTTATGTGTTTCTTCAAAAGGGCATAACTTTAACATTTTGAGTCCATTTTCAGTGTTCTTTTTAAACTAGCCATTCTCTCAAGAGATTTCCATATAGACAACCAATTTCTTCTTTTGAAGCTATCTTAATTACATATTCTGATATGGTTAGTCCAAGTGATCTCTTGCTTATTAGTTCAGACTACTTCTTAAGGAAATTTTGTATCAAGGATTTACTGCAAAGTAGGGTACTTTACTAGGCTACTTTGGGAATAGAAATTACCCCTCTAAATGCATTAAAGAAAGTCAAATGGGACAATAAAAATGATGAAGCACATCGATTAATCAGAATGTCCATCTCTAATGATCTTCAATTTCATCTTCAAGGAATTGAGATCCCAGATGCAACATGGAAAAATATGGACACTATTTTTTTGTAAACATAATGAGATTTGACCCAACTAGCTCAAAAAGCAATTGATCACCTAAAATCCCAATAATTTCTCTTGTATCGAAGGTTTTCTATCTAAGTTCAAAACACTTAGAATTTTACTTGTAGAATGTAAGATAATCAAGATAGATGACCGACAAGTATATACTATTCTTGCTAAGCATGGAATTGCCTATTTTATTTTGTATCTACTTTTCACTTGATGAGAGAAGCTCTTATTAGTCAAGGAGATACTTTTAATCCATGTGAAATCCAACGTTAAGAGTAAATTTGAAATGATAGACTTAAAACATTTGCAATATTTTCTTGGCCTCCAAGTCTTGCAAACTAAATAGGGAATTTTACTTTTCCAATTTAAGTAAGCATGTGACTCTTTTCATTGCTTTTGCATGGAATATTATAAACTAGCCCCATCTCTCTTCCTATCTAGAGTTGAACTTGTTGCCACCAATACTACACCCGAAGTAGATGCCACTTTGTATCGTCAGTTTGTTGGTAGCCTTTTGTATTTGATTCATACCTGTCCTAATATTTCCTTTGTTGTTGGTCTTGTTATGTGATATATGAAAACACCCCATGATCGCCATTATAAACTAGCAAAAAAGATACTTCAATATATCTAGGGTACAATTTAGTTCGGGATATAGTATAGTTCAGGGGGACTCCTTTGTTGGTTGGTTTCATTGATTCTGATTAGGATAGCTACCTTGATGATCAATGTGTTGGGCAGCGGAAGAAAAACAAAGCATAAAACCAAAGCATAAATGAGCAAGATAAAAAACACATTAAACCAAGAAAAATAAACCCACAATTTGACACAGGGATTTATGTGGAAACCCAATGAGGGAAAAAACCACGAGCAATGATAGTCAGTATTCTTATTATTCAAGGGATAATTACAATACCCAATCTCATGCATACAATCATTCTCTCCTCACATACACACAACACCTCAGTATTTCATCTCTCTCTCTCTCACTCACTACACATTGCACTCTCATGGGTATGATCATATAAATAGAATCCCTCAATCAGTTAGACTAACCGTTTATAATTAGATCCACTCGTTACACAATTTGTTCACAAAAGAGTGCATGCATGTGCATTCCGAAGATAGCTTCATGCATGTGCATGTGACTGCATGGGAAATTTGTTGGCATGTTTCCATCAATCTCCACCTTGAAAATAATTTACCTGATATATCATTCCCTTAATTCATCACCTTTTCTGGAAGCCAAGAGAATCCAAACACCATCACATGTCCGCAACTTCTCTAACAATATTGTTATGTGAATATGCCAGCATGATTCACTCCAGTATAGACCATTGTGTCTCTATTAGTAACCTATCTAATAAACCGATGCACTTGTACAAATCTCATGAATCATAAACACATACCAAATCACTGCAACCATTGTAGGTGATACTTGTGCTTCTGTGTTTGAAGCACCCATTTCCATGCTCTTCACCTGGTTTTGCCATGTGTCTACTGGAAACACCAACTGCATGTGAAATGTTGACCATTTCTCCATCAAAATCATCAAACTTCCTACTAGCATATAGTACTCGAGACATATAACCCTTTTCTTCTTCATCAATTAGGACATAAACCTGAAGAGAACTTACAATGGAAAGCCAAAGGGATTTTACCAATTTCACATTATTCATATTGAATTTTCTGACTATCTTCACCACATACTTCTGTTGTGATAACCAAGCTTACTATATTTCCCATCTCTGTGTATTTTCATGCCCAATATTTATTGTGTTGCTCCTAGATCCTTCATAACAAACATCCTAACCAACTGAGCTGACCTGTTGACCTCAACCATGCTTGTGCTTGCAACAAGAATAACATATAACACTAAGATAATGAATATACCATAAACACAATGGTTATACTAACTTGTAAAATTTGTCTCACCATGAAGGAATCAAACATCTTGTACCATTTTCCTAGCATGCTTTAGGCCATACAATCATTTTTGAGTTTGCAAACAAATCTCTTGTTGTGATTCTAAACTAACCGTTCTAGTTGTTCCATATACTCCCCTTATCCAAAAAGCTCCATGTGAAACAATTTTAACATCTAGTTGTACTATCACAACCAGTGCTAACAAAACATGAATAGAAACAAGATTTTAACAATTGGTCATAAACTTTCATGGAAATCAATACCTTCCAAATACCTTTCTACTACCAGTCATGCTTTGAACCTTTCATATTTTACTATGTTTGATTTTATAAAAGGAGATACATCAAACACTGCATCTTTGTCCATGATGATTCTATGGGTTGTAGGATCCCACAGTCTCCACCCATTAACATCGTCACCATATCAAAGATCTACCTGTTTGATTTGAGTCCTACTTAGACTGTCGATAAAAAACATAAGCATCACAACCGAATAATTTCACATTTGAGTAATTACTAGATGACTTGTTCATACCTCTTCCTGAATCTTCCTATCTTTTGCAATCATTGATGACCGAGTTATTAGATAACACAACTGCTTATGCCCACAACTATTGTTGCAACTTGGCATTAATGAACATGCCTACTCGATCCCAACTTTCTTGAAATACTTTCCAAGTTCCATGGATATGAACTTACCTTCATCATATATTCTCAAATATTTGATTGACCTACCAACACATCAACCTTTCTACAGACCCACCTATCTAAATCGGACACACTTCTCCACCTCAAACTTTGCATTCGAACAACCTCGACCAAATCCGACCAAGTCGGCCAAGTAAGCCTTCACTGCTTACCTCTAGGCCCATTTACAATGGAGTTCACCAAGATTTTTATAGGCTTCATTACATGCAAATCCATGGACACAATACCACGAGATACCCAAAATACATGGACCTGAAAAACCACCTTCTTTCACCTAAATTTTTTTTTAACTCATTAACTCTTTCACTGAGTTAAGGATAACTCAACATACATGCACCCTCCCCCCCCCCACATATTCAATGTACCTAAATCTACATCTAGAATTTTCATATGTGACCTGATAAACCAGGGGTACACATGCCTATCCAGGTCTTATAGACATATGCCCATTTACATGCAATCAATAATTTATTATTATTATTAGTATTGTTATTATTATTATTTCACGGTGACTCAACCATCCCTACGATGCACCTTCTATGTGAACACATGTGGAGAGACACAACAGACACACAAAAATTCATCAACCATACAAAAATTCTTCAACCATACCTGTAGCTGAATTTTCTTCTTTTGTGGAGTCCTCTTTGGATGTTTGTTGTATTTTCCAACAATCCTTCTTGAGATGCACAGATTTGCCACATAACCGACATTTTTCCTTACCCTTACTGTCTTTTGAGTTAGACCTGGTTGTACCTTTCTAATATTTCCCTCCTTCTGTAGATCGACCTCTGACCACCATTGCTTCTACTGTTGAGGTTTCTTTACTGGATATTTTCCTCATTTCCTCAAGCAAAAAAGCTACCACAACAATGTCATAATCAATTGCATTTGTTGTGTTAAACCACACAGTTGTGGCCAAATGATCCCAAGACTTAGGAAACGAACACAGTAGTGTAAGCACCTTGTCCTCATCTTCGAAATTTACTTCCATACTAGTTAATTGACAAATCAAAGTATTGAAAACATTCAAGTGATCACCAATTTTTGAACCTTATTTCATCTGCATGCTATACAACTGCCTCTTCAAGAAGATTTTGTTTGACAAGTTCTTTTTCCTATACAAAATCTCCAGTTTAGTCCACAATCCTCTTGTTTTCTTTTTCATCAGTGATGTTAAAAACACCTCATCTGCTAGACACAAACGAATAATATTGAGGGCTCTTGCATCAATATCCTCACAGTCCTCGTCTGTCATGCTTGTCGGTTGCTTTGACTTTTCATTCAATGCCTTTTTCAATTCTTGTTGCAAAAGCAGATCCTGCATCTTGAGTTTCCATAGCGCAAATCTATTCTTGCCACTGAATTTCTCCACCTCAAACTTAGGACTATACACTTTCGCCATTAGCAGAAAACTCCAAAAACATTGCTTATAAAACTAAGCCTTTTTATACTAGAGGAGTATAACTATATTTAAGGTTAAACCCCAAAACTAAAAACTTTAATTAAAAGGTTTTAAAAAAAAACTTTATTAAAAAACCTTTTATTAAAAAAACTAACCTCTTCAACCATTTTACCTTTTATTATAATAAAAAAGGTCTCCTTTTAAAAAATATCCATAATAAGACAAGAGTGTTTAAGAATGGTTTGAACTTTATGAAGAATAAAGTATCCTCCACAACACCCTTTTTTTCATTAAAAAACTCACGACCATGTCTTTAAAGCTCACGACCATTACCAAAAAAATTGAACTTCAAACCATTAGCGTAATTTTTGAGATCGACGCTCTTTTGAGGGTTGAAGGGTAGCGCTATTTGAGAGATCGACACTCCTTGAGTGTGGATGGGGGAGCGTCGATTTTCCAACACTCTGTGGTGCAAAAACTAGGTGTGTCAATCTAAGATCAATTCCTATTTATTAAGTGTGAGGGGGTTGGGGTGCCTCTAACACTACCCAGGGAGTGTCGATGACCTGATACTCACACAATCATGCCTTATTCAGTCATGTCTTCTTGCACTCATAGGAGACCTGCACAGAATTCACCTTGGCTCACCTCCGACACCTACTCGACTTACTCTGATACCACTTGTTGGGTAGCAGAAGCAAAACAGAGCATAAATGAGCAAGATCAAACACACATTAAACCAAGAACAACAAACCAACAATTTGACACAATGATTTATGTGGAAACCCAATAAGGGAGAAAACCACGGACAATGATAGTCAATATTCTTATTATTCAAGGGAGAATTACAATAGCCAATTTTAGGCATACAATCATAATCTCCTCACATACACACAACACCTCAGTATTGTGTCTTGCTCTCACACACTCACTACACATTACGCTCTCAACTCTATGGGTATGCTAATATATATAACATTTATCAATCAGTTAGACTAACTGATTATAATTAGATCTACCAGATACACAATATATTTACAAAAGAGTGCATGCATGCGCATTCCTAACATAGGTGCATGGATGTGCATTTGACCACATAGGAAATTCTTTGGCATGTTTCCAACACAACAGTCTACTACAGGTTATTCTTTTAGTGGTGGTTATGGACCTGTCACTTATTCTTGTAAGAAGCAATGTGTCCATGCTCTATCTTTAGTAGAAGTAGAATATCGAGCAACAATTAGTGCAAGTCAATAAGCCCTTTGGATTTAGCGGATCCTTTAGGATTTAGGATTCTAGCAACAACATCTGACTCCACTTTGGTGTGACAATTAGAGTGCCATTCAAATTGTCAAATATCTAGCTCAACATCAACGCAAAAAACACATTGAGATACACATGCACTTCATCAGAAAGCTTCTTTAGGATCATGCTTTCTAAGTTCTCTATTTCCCTACAGATGATCAAGTTGTAGAAATTTTCACAAACACTCTTATAGAAGCGAAGTGTTCCAAACTTCGATCTATGTTAGGTGTCCAGGATGTTGTCATTAAGAGGGCATAGGCTTTAATTCTTCCTTTCTTTTCCTATTGTGTCACCTTTGTAAATCCATCAAACCTATCCCAAGTTGTTCTTAAGTGAGGATGATAGGATATTTAGACTCTTAGAAGTTAGTTAAGATCAACTTGGTCTAATGTGTCTTTAAGTAAAGTTTTATTCTTTAGTGTGCTTCTTTAGTATGCGTTGTAATTATCTAATCTAACAATCATGATTATTTTCTAGATATAAAATGATTTGATTGTTCATCTTCTCCTTGATACTAACAACTATATTGATCTATGTATTAGCACTCAATTGATCCATGATCTCTATTTAAAGAGCATGGTGGGTCAATTGTTGATGATCATTTATGAGAAACTCAATATTTAATCATTTTCCTTTTACATTAATATATTGTCTCAAGTTGTTGTGTTGTTTGGGTCCATGGATTGTTTCCCTCTTTAAGGATTTTAATAATGTAATACATTGGTGTACTAATATTTGACCTGCTTGTGTGAGTAGTTGATTTAAGGTGTTTGACTTGTGAAGATATATCGTATTTATTGAACAATTTGAATATAATCAATTTATGCATATGAGCTGACTCACTAAACCATTATTAACAAGTTATAAATCCATTAGAAAATTATAAATACATACATGTATATTAGTTTTGTGTCATTATATATATTGAAAATAAATTTAAAGTTTGTAGGGTAGTGGAATATAATTTTATTATTTCTGCATGTTGTCAAATATGTTTTCCAATTAAAAATACATCCTTAGAGTTTCAAAATTTACGCTTTCCTCGACAATGAATCTAACTAGTGAAATTTTTTAATGAGATGATAGATAAGTCCAAAATTGAAGATAACTTCATGGTTTCACCTTGAGTTTTTGCAAAGTTATCCACTCATCTCTCTGTGTGGAAATGCAAATTGGAATTCGACCCCTACACACTAATGAGATAGTTACACAAGGAGGAAGCACAATTTTGGGGACTAGGGACTCTTTTAGTCACTTATGCAGTTCAAACTCACAACCTCAAAAGACACCCACAATTCCCAAAATAAAACTTCACAAGATGACATACCCACCCACTCCATGCAGAAAGTAAAACTACCAATGTTTCTTGATGGTGCAAAGTCACATCATTAGATTGTGATGTATCAAAATGTAACATGCACTTTTTTTTATTTATATATACATGATGTACACTTGAAATTTGAAAGAGAATTAAACAAAATCCAACTATTGGAAATGCCTTAAATTATCCTTACAAGTAGGGTTTCATTTCTTTCACCATTGTGTGGAAATATTTACTCAAATTTATACACTCTAAAAAATTTTGCACTCCCATAGACTTTATCCCTCTTTATGATTGAAAGATCTATGATTGAGATGAATCAACATTGATTAATAGCTAAATCTCTATCTTATATGTGGAGCAAGAAAGTGATTCATTGATTTATGGTATAGAGATAGCGTGGAGTGATTGTTTTGACAATGCTCATGCTAAGATTGTTGAGTTGCATTTTTTTACTCTTTGAAGCTTCAAGTACATAATTGAACAACTATAAGCCTACGCACAAGATATCAGCTCACATAATCTGATGCTCATTGAATATAACAGACCAAAATTAGATTGTGTGTGTGTAACCATTTGTGTATCTATCGTGCAAAACATTTCCATATATCACATGTTCTAAACCATTGATGCCCAATCCCCATATTAAGATAGATGAGTTGAATTTTTTAAACATTTCAATATTAAGTATTTAAATCAACACCTGTAATCTCGCAACCAAGATATCTACTCTCATAATTTGATGGCCATTGAATATAAAGAACCTAACATATGTCATTTTTATATACGGGATAGAAGAGTTGTTAATGATATGATGCGTTCATTGAGATGATATTGTTGTTATTATTCATGTCCTTGTATGTGGGATAGTGTATATCTTTAATATATGTAGGGAACTAGTGTTGATTCAAGTGTATGGTGCATATCCATTTTAAAGATAATATGACTATGAGATGGAACAAATGCCATTATTGTTTCTATTGAGTTATGTAGGCCAATCCCATATTTTTTTTGTATTTGATAAGTTATGTGTAAGACAAGTAATCCTTTTCCTATGTTTGTATAAGACTTTAGTTTGATTTTAGTTGGGGCTAAGATAATTTCATCTTTATGCAATTTCCTAAAACACACCAATGAAAATGCATGTACAATTAAGAATCTAAACTCTATGAGAGAGATGGAAATGCAAGTATTGTCAAACATAGACTCCATGAAAAGAAGTCCAAATTCATAGGGTGGTAATGACCTTCTAGAAATAAAATTTGTACTAGAGAAATTTCCTTAGTTTTAAGTTTTTTCTTATGAAAGAAGGAGTGATTTTGAAAAACCCTCTTCTACATCGACTCATATGTGCATTAAGTGCAAGGTTGTTCCTCTATGGTAGAGAAACTTTGATTCAAAGTCTAAGAAATTGTGGTTTCACTACACAAGCCTAACATAAGATGAAGTCCATTTTTTTTTAAGGGTTCTAATTTAACATTCAATAACTTACAACACACATTGGGGGTGAGTGGGTAAGAACATGTCGTGTACAACTTTGAATTTTCCAAACAAAAAATAACAAAAATCTCACTTCAAGTTATAAATGTCAACAAAGTAAAGATTAAGAAAAGGCTCATCACACTTTGTTATTGCAATGAACAATGTATATGGAAGGGATATGGGATGGCAACCCCAAATGAACAAAAATTTCACTTCAAGTTATAAATGTCAACAAAGTAAAGATTAAGAAAAGGCCCATCACACGTTGTTGTTGCAATGAACAATGTATATGGAAGGGATATGGGATGGCAGCCCCAAAAGCATTGACAAGTTCAATTCCCAAGGCATGGACCCAAATTCTTCATAAAGAAACATTGTCATAACTCAAATGCAAAAATTGATTTGGTTCAACTTCCACAAGCTATTCCACCCAAGATGTAATGTTGGAAACTACTAATGAGGTATACCAAAACACTACACTCCCTTCAATAAACAACTAATGAGGTATACCAAAACACTACACACTCCAATAAACAACAATAATTGTTAAAAAGAAAGTCCTACAATAAACAAACAATAATTGTTAAAAAGAAAACA
>JASDQU010242784.1:125995-138167 GCA_032191745.1 Picea mariana
TGGTATTTCATTATGTGCTTGTATTCCACACTACATATTTTTAAATATAAACTACTTTCTAAGCAATATCCTTGAATAGTTAATGCACCCGCAAAAGAATATAGTAAAGTCTATATAATGCACCTGCAAAAGAAGTTACTTGTTGTCCTTTTTAAGGAAGAACTAAAAAAAACAAGGGTTGCATGGAAACACAGTCCCTGTCGAGTTAGTTGGGGAATACATGTTGAACAATGAAACTTAATATAACTAAATGCACAAGCAATGAATATTTTTTTATCAAAAGATAATAATTGAGGGTTGTTTGTTATTCAAAATGTATAATGAACAGTAAATTGAATAGAACTATAATATTCATAAATATTATAAATATAATAATAAATAACATATTAGATAATAAATATAATAATGCATAATAATAAACACATAGTACAACCTTTTATATTTAGATGTGGTGATTGGTGAAATTCATCGATTATATAATTAATTCTACATATTGAAAGACGTGGAGGGAGCAATAATAGTTCAATTCTATCAACCAATCAGAAATAAGAAACAAAAATATTTTTATTATATCCAAAAATATATATTTGTTTTGCTATGTTAAACATTGCATTGCATACATAAATTTATGGTAAAAGGCAAATTAATGTCACATCAATGTCACATCAAAAGCAAACTCATTGCTATAGTCCCATGGCAGGGACTAATAATAATAGTGTAATTCCTTCTGTCCACTTTATGAAAAACGAAACACGGTTAGTGATAGTAGTATTACCTGAATTCCACTTAACAGTTTGACACTAGAAATGAATGTTTTATCTCTTCTATTGTGCATATTCCTGGTTAATAACACAAGTGAGGCTATTATCTTGACCTAATAGTCGAGGTCACTATTGTGGTAACACAACTCTTTAGATGTAATATTGTCTTCACTTCACAATCTCATTGTAAATTTGAAATTGTTTTTAAGTTTAATGACATAAATATGAAGTTCATGTGAAACAATAGTTTAGTTGTATCAATTGTATTTATATAGTATTTTCCATTCTTATGATAATTTATATAGTATTTTGCATTCTTATAATAATTTTTGTTTAGATTTTTTTTTTTTAGATTCAAATTCATAGCTACCTCAAAAAAAAACTAGAGTTGCAATTTGATAAAATTATAAAACATGATATTTCAAAACTATCATCAAAATTTTTAATTTAAATAGTATTTGATAAATTATGAAATATGATATTTCAGTGAACATTTTTAATTTAAATATGATAAATGAAGTTCTATTATAGTGGTGAGTATTCCAACATCATTTAAACATAAAGTTTATGATAAGCTAACTCCCAATTTCTATGGTCCCTATTAGATCATACTATGTATTGGTCAGGTTGCCTACAAGTTGGCTCTGCGATCCCACTCCAAGATTTCTCTAGTCTTTTATGTGTCTTGTTTGAAGAAGGTTGTGGGATCAATTTATTGCAAAGTGTAGACCAACATACCATAACTTGATGAAGAAGGTTCTATTTGGATTCAACGAGGAGTAGTATTGGATACCAGAGAACACTAGTTGAGTCAGTGCACGATCAAGAAAGTATTGATCTAGTGGAAAGATATGCAACCAAAAGATGCGACATGGGAACCAACAACAAATATACAACAATTTCCTCACCTTCAGCCTTGAGGAAAACACTACTTTTGATGGAGGAGGGCATGTTAGGGTCTTACCATAACCCTATTACTTAGATATTTTATTAATGTAAGAGGTTGGTTCGTTCTCATTATAAGGGCTCCATAGGTAGCTAAGATTCTCTCTCTCTCTCTCTCTCTCTCTCTCTCTCTCTCTCTCTCTCTCTCTCTATATATATATATATATATATATATATATATATATATATATACATATATATATATATTACCTAAGAGATATTTCTTAGGGTTTATCTCTCTTTTTTCTTGTGTTATTGGGTTTTTGCACTACATTTTATGTGATTTATCTAAAGTTTCGGGGTTAAGTACATCACAGTTTATGAAGACCTGCTCCTATTGTTAATTGAGATTCTAAGCCCATTTTGTTGCATACATCAAAGGACTTCTATATTTTTCCTTTTCAAGGAATTTTGTGACCAAGAGAATGATTCTAGTGCATCCAAAGCAGTGTCTTTAATTGGAAACCCTTTTCACTTCACTTGAAAAGGTTTTTGTTTACTCAAGATACATCCATTTATAATAGATCTAGCGGTATACAACTTCATTTTGTTTTTCTTAAATTTCTTTCATTCTATTTTAATACTTCATTTCAGTTTTTCTATTTGTTATTCCTAATTTTCTCACTATATGATCTACATATGTTCTTTACTTTACATCTTTTTCCATTTCAACAAATCAAGAATGGAGCCAAAAATGTTTTTTTTTTTTTTCATATGCTATTTTCCCTACACTTTCTATGATCTCGATGAATCATAATCCCAAAGAAAGGTTTCAGTTTCTAGGTAGAATAACCAAGATCTAACCCCAAGCTTAAAAAGTTTTGATTTCTTTTGGTTTTTTAGTTTTCCAAAAATTTTCTTGTTTTTGTGTGCTACGGTGTTAAAGTTTTTTGTAGGGAAAAATAAGGTTTTTTGGGGTAAGCACACTTTTGAGGCAAATAGTTGAAAAAAAGACATCCCCTTGTTGTTTTTTAACATTTTTTATATCTTTGTAACAATGCACTCGGTCGGAAGTTACTATAATAAATTAGAGGTCTTGAGTTCAAGCCTTTCTTTACATTAAATTACTTTTTAAGAAATTTCGTGCAATTTTAAGTTATAATATAACTTTATTGTAAAGTTTTTTTTGTTTAAATTATAAAAGTGGGTCATTTACATTATAAAAGTAACTTATTTGTAAAGTGAGCTTATAAACAAAGTTAAACAAGAGGATGCATTTTTTCTCTTTACATCTTAGTGACCTCATTGTGCAACCATGACCATGTTGATCAATCTCATCCCGCCACATGACACCTTGATTACTTTTTATGTGTTTCTTCAAAAGGGAATAACTTTAACATTTCGAGTCCATTTTCAGTGTTCTTTTTAAACTAGCCATTCTCTCAAGAGATTTCCATATAGACAACCAATTTCTTCTTTTGAAGCTATCTTAATTACATATTCTGATATGGTTAGTCCAAGTGATCTCTTGCTTATCAGTTCAAACTACTTCTTAAGGAAATTTCGTATCAAGGATTTACTACAAAGTAGGGGACTTTACCAGGCTACTTTGGGAATAGAAATCACCCCTCTAAATGCATTAAAGAAAGTCAAATGGGACAATAAAAATGATGAAGCACATGGATTAATTAGAATGTCAATCTCCAATGATCTTCAATATCGTCTTCAAGGAATTGAGATCCCAGATGCAACATGGAAAAAGATGGACACTATTTTTTTATAAACATAATGAGATTTGACCCAACTAGCTCAAAAAGCAATTGATCACCTAAAATCCCAATAATTTCTCTTGTATCGAAGGTTTTCTATCTAAGTTCAAAACACTTAGAATTTTACTTGTAGAATGTAAGATAATCAAGATAGATGACCAACAAGTATATACTATTCTTGCTAAGCATGGAATTGCCTATTTTATTTTGTATCTACTTTTCACTTGACAAGAGAAGCTCTTATTAGTCAAGGAGATACTTTTAATCCATGTGAAATCCAACGTTAAGAATAAATTTGAAATGATAGACTTAAAACATTTGCAATATTTTCTTGGCCTCCAAGTCTTGCAAACTAAATAGGGAATTTTACTTTTCCAATTTAAGTAAGCATGTGACTCTTTTCATTGCTTTTGCATGGAAGATTATAAACTAGCCCCATCTCTCTTCCTATCTAGAGTTGAACTTGTTGCCACCAATACTACACCCGAAGTAGATGCCACTTTGTATCGTTAGTTTGTTGGTATCCTTTTGTATTTGATTCATACCTGTCCTAATATTTCCTTTGTTGTTGGTCTTGTTATGCGATATATGAAAACACCCCATGATAGCCATTATAAACTAGCAAAGAAGATACTTCAATATATCTAGGGTACAATTTAGTTTGGGATACAGTATAGTTCAGGGGGACTCCTTTGTTGGTTGGTTTCATTGATTCTGATTAGGATCGCTACCTTGATGATCAACATGTTGGGCAGCAGAAGAAAAACAAAGCATAAATGAGCAAGATAAAAAACACATTAAACCAAGAACAATAAACCCACAATTTGACACGGGGATTTATGTGGAAACCCAATGAGGGAAAAAAACATGAGCAATGATAGTCAGTATTCTTATTATTCAAGGGAGAATTACAATACCCAATCTCATGCATACAATCATTCTCTCCTCACATACACACAACACCTCAGTATTGAATCTCTCTCTTTCACACTCACTACACATTACACTCATGGGTATGCTCGTATAAATAGCATCCCTCAATCAATTAGACTAACTGATTATAATTAGATCCACTCTTTACACAATTTGTTCACAAAAGAGTGCATGCATGTGCATTTCGAAGATAGCTTCATGCATGTGCATGTGATTGCATGGGAAATTTGTTGGCATGTTTACATCAATCTCCACCTTGAAAATAATTTACCTGATATATCATTCCCTTAATTCATCACCTTTTCTGGAAGCCAAGAGAATCCAAACACCATCACATCTCTGCAACTTCTCTAACAATACTGTTATGTGAATATGTCAACATGATTCACTCCAGTATAGACCATTGTGTCTCTATTAGTAACCTGTCTAATAAACCGATGCACCTGTACAAATCTCATGAATCATAACCACAGACCAAATCGCTGCAACCATTGTAGGTGATACTTGTGCTTCTGTGTTTGAAGCACCCATTTCCATGCTCTTCACCTGGTTTTTCCATGTGTCTACTGGAAACACCAACTGCATTTGAAATGTTGACCATTTCTCCATCAAAATAATCAAACTTCCTACTAGCATATAGTACTCGAGACATATAACCCTTTCCTTCTTCATCAATTAGGACATAAACCTGAAGAGAACTTACAATGGAAAGCCAAAGGGATTTTACCAGTTTCACATTATTCATATTGAATTTTCTGAGTATCTTCACCACAAACTTCTGTTGTGATAACCAAGCTTACTATATTTCCCATCTCTGTGTATTTCCATGCCCAATATTTATTGTGTTGCTCCCAGATCCTTCATAACAAACATCCTAACCAACTAAGCTGACCTGTTGACCTCAACCATGCTTGTGCTTGCAACAAGAATAGCATATAACACTAAGATAATGAATATACCATAAACACAATGGTTATACTAACTTGTAAAATTTGTCTCACCATGAAGGAATCAAACATCTTGTACCATTTTCCTAGCATGCTTCGGGCCATACAATCATTTTTGAGTTTGCAAACAAATCTCTTGTTGTGATTCTAAACTAACCGTTTTGGTTGTTCCATATACCTCCCCTTATCGAAAAAGCTCCATGTAAAACAATTTTAACATCTAGTTGTACTATCAAAACCAATGCTAACAAAACATGAATAGAAACAAGATTTTAACAATTGGTGATAAACTTTCATGGAAATCAATACCTTCCAAATACCTTTCTACTACCAGTCATGCTTTGAACCTTTCATATTTTACTATGTTTGATTTTATAAAAGGAGATACATCAAACACTACATCTTTGTCCATGATGATTCTATGGGTTGTAGGATCCCACAGTCTCCACCCCTTAACATCATCACCATATCAAAGATCTACATGTTTGATCTGAGTCCTACTTAGATTGTCGATAAAAAACATAAGCATCACAACCGAATAATTTCACATTTGAGTAATTACTAGATGACTTGTTCATACCTCTTCCTAAATCTTCCTATCTTTTACAGTCGTTGGTGACCGAGTTATTAGATAATACAATTGCTTATGCCCACAACTATTGTTGCAACTTGGCATTAATGAACATGCCTACTCGATCCCAACTTTCTTGCAATACTTTCCAAGTTCCATGGATATGAACTTACCTTCATCATATATTCTCAAATATTTGATTGACCTATCAACACATCAACCTTTCTACAGACCCACCTATCTAAATCGGACACACTTCTCCACCTCAAACTTTACATTCGAACAACCTTGACCAAATCCGACCAAGTCGGCCAAGTAAGAATTCACCGCTTACCTCCAGGCCCATTTACAATGGAGTTCACCAAGATTTTTATAGGCTTCATTACATGCAAATCCATGGACACAATACCACGGGATACCCAAAATACATGGACCCGAAAAACCACCTTCTTTGACCTAAAAACAAATTTAACTCATTAAATCTTTCACTGAGTTAAGGATAACTCAACATACATGCACCCCCCCCCACATATTCAATTTACCTAAATCTACGTCTATAATTTTCATATGTGACCTGATAAACCAGGGGTACACATGCCTATCCAGGTCTTATAGACATATGCCTATTTACATGCAATCAATAATTTATTATTATTATTGTTGTTGTTATTATTATTATTATTATTTCACGGTGACTCAACCATCACCGCCATGCACCTTCTATGTCAACACATGTGGAGAGACACAATAGACACACAAAAATTCATCAACCATACAAAAATTCTTCAACCATACATGTAGCTAAATTTTTTTCTTTTGTGGAGTCCTCTTTGGATGTTTGTTGTATTTTCCAACAATCCTTCTTGAGATGCACAGATTTGCCACATAACCGACATTTTTCCTTACCCTTACTGTCTTTTGAGTTAGACGTGGTTGTACCTTTCTAATATTTCCCTCCTTCTGTAGATTGACCTCTGACCACCATTGCTTCTACTGTTGAGGTTTCTTTACTAGATATTTTACTCATTTCCTCAAACAACAAATCTCCCACAACAATTTCATAATCAATTGCATTTGTTGTGTTAAACCACACAGTTGTTACCAGATGATCCCAAGACTCAGGAAGCAAACACAGTAGCGTAAGCACCATGTCCTCATCTTCGAACTTTACTTCCATACTAGTTAATTGACAAATCAAAGTATTGAAAACATTCAAGTGATCACCAATTTTTGTATCTTATTTCATCTGCATGCTATACAACTGCCTCTTCAAGAAGATTTTGTTTGACAAGTTCTTTGTCATATACAGAATCTCCAGTTTAGTCCACAATTCTATTGTTTTCTTTTTCTTCAGCGATGTTAAAAACACCTCATCTGCTAGACACAAACGAATAATATTGAGGGCTCTTGCATCCATATCCTCCTAGTCCTTGTCTGTCATGCTTGTCGGTTGCTTTGACTTTTCATTCAATGCCTTTTTCAATCCTTGTTATAGAAGAAGATCTTGCATCTTGAGTTTCCATAGCGCAAATGTATTCTTGCCACTAAATTTCTCCACCTCAAACTTAGGACTCTACACTTTCGCCATTAGCAGAAAACTCCAAAAACATTGCTTATAAAACTAAGCCTTTTTATACTAGAGGAGTATAACTATATTTAAGGTTAAACCCCAAAACTAAAAACTTTAATTAAAAGGTTTTAAAAAAAAACTTTATTAAAAAACCTTTTATTAAAAAAACTAACCTCTTCAACCGTTTTACCTTTTATTATAATAAAAAAGGTCACCTTTTAAAAAATTTCCATAATAAGACAAGAGTGTTTAAGAATGGTTTGAACTTTATGAAGAATAAAGTATCCTCCACATCACCCTTTTTTTCATTAAAAAACTCACGACCATGTCTTTAAAGCTCATGACCATTACCAAAAAATTTGAACTTCAAACCATTAGCGTAATTTTTGAGATCGACGCTCTTTTGAGGGTTGAAGGGTAGCGTTATTTGAGAGATCGACGCTCCTTGAGTATGGATGGGGGAGCATCGATTTTCCAACACTCTGTGGTGCAAAAACTAGGTGTGTCGATCTAAGATCAATTCTTATTTCTTAAGTGTGAGGGGGTTGGGGTGCCTCTAACACTACCCAGGGAGTGTCGATGACCTGATACTCACACAATCATGCCTTCTTCAGTCACGTCTTCTTGCACTCACAATAGACCTGCACACAATTCACCTTGGCTCACTTCTGACACCTACTCAACCTGCTCTGATACCACTTGTTGGGTAGCAGAAGCAAAATAGAGCATAAAACCAGAGCATAAACGAGCAAGATCAAACACACATTAAACCAAGAACAACAAACCAACAATTTGACACAATGATTTATGTGGAAACCCAATAAGGGAGAAAACCACGGGCAATGATAGTCGATATTCTTATTATTCAAGGGAGAATTACAATAGCCAATCTCAGGCATACAATCATAATCTCCTCACATACACACAACACCTCAGTATTGTGTCTTGCTCTCACACACTCACTACACATTGCACTCTCACCTCTATGGGTATGCTAATATATATAGCATATATCGATCAGTTAGACTAACTTATTATAATTAGAGCTACCAGTTACACAATCTGTTTACGAAAGAGTGCATGCATGCACATTCCTAACATAGCTGCATGGATGTGCATTTGACCACATGGGAGATTCTTTGGCATGTTTCCAACACAACAGTCTACTATAGGTTATTCTTTTAGTGGTGGTTATGGACCTGTCACTTATTCTTGTAAGAAGCAATGTGTCCATGCTCTATCTTCAGTAGAAGTAGAATATCGAGCAACAATTAGTGCAAGTCTATAAGCCCTTTGGATTTGGCGGATCCTTTAGGATTTAGGATTCTAGCAACAACATCTGACTCCACTTTGCTGTGACAATTAGAGTGCCATTCAAATTGTCAAATATCTAGCTCAACATCAATGCAAAAAACACATTGAGATACACATGCACTTCATCAGAAAGCTTCTTTAGGATCATGTTTTCTAAGTTCTCTATTTCCCTATAGATGATCAAGTTGTAGAAATTTTCACAAAAACTCTTATAGAAGCGAAGTGTTCCAAACTTCGATCTATGTTAGGTGTCTAGGATGTTGTCATTAAGGGGGCATAGGCTTTAATTCTTCCTTTCTTTTCCTATTGTGTCACCTTTGTAAATCCGTCAAACCTATCTCAAGTTGTTCTTAAGTGAGGATGATAGGATATTTAGAGTCTTAGAAGTTAGTTAAGATCACCTTGGTCTAATGTGTCTTTAAGTAAAGTTTTATTCTTTATTGTGCTTCTTTAGTATGCATTGTAATTATCTAATCTAACAATCATGATTATTTTCTAGATATAAAATGATTTGACTGTTCATCTTCTCCTTGATACTAACAACTATATTGATCTATGTATTAACACTCAATTGATCCATGATCTCTATTTAAAGAGCATGGTGGGTCAATTGGTGATGATCATTTATGAGAAACTCAATATTTCATCATTTTCCTTTTACATTAATATATTGTCTCAAGTGGTTGTGTTGTTTGGGTCCATGGATTGTTTCCCTCTTTAAGGATTTTAATAATGTAATACATTGGTGTACTAATATTTGACCTGCTTGTGTGAGTAGTTGATTTAAGGTGTTTGACTTGTGAAGATATATCGTATTTATTGAACAATTTGAATATAATCAATTTATGCATATGAGTCGACTCACTAAACCATCATTAACAAGTTATAAATCCATTAGAAAATTAGAAATACATACATGTATATTAGTTTTGTGTCATTATATATATTGAAAATAAATTTAAAGTTTGTAGGGTAGTGGAATATAATTTTATTATTTCTGCATGTTGTCAAATATGTTTTCCAATAAAAAATACATCCTTAGAGTTTCAAAATTTACGCTTTCCTCGACGATGAATCTAACCAGTGAAAATTTTTAATGAGATGATCGATAAGTCCAAAATTGAAAGTAACTTCATGGTTTCACCTTGAGTTTTTTCAAAGTTATCCACTCATCTCTCTGTGTGGAAATGCAAACTGGAATTCGACCCCTAGACACTAATGAGATAGTTACACAAGGGGGAAGCACAATTTTGGGGATTAGGGACTCCTTTGGTCACTTATGCAGTTCAAACTCACAACCTCAAAAGACGCCCCCAATTCCCAAAATAAAACTTCACAAGATGACATACCCACCCACTCCATGCAGAAAGTAAAACTACCAATGTCTCTTGATGGTGCAAAGTCACATCATTAGAATGTGATGTATCAAAATGTAACATGCACTTTTTTTTATTTATATATACATGATGTACACTTGAAATTTGAAAGAGAATTAAACAAAATCCAACTATTGGAAATGCCTTAAATTATCGTTACAAGTAGGGTTTCATTTCTTTCACCATTGTGTGGAAATATTTACTCAAATTTATACACTCTAAAAAATTTTGCACTCCCATAGACTTTATCCCTCTTTATGATTGAAAGATCTATGATTGAGATGAATCAACATTGATTAATAGCTAAATCTCTATCTTATATGTGGAGCAAGAAAGTGATTCATTGATTTATGGTATAGAGATAGCGTGGAGTGATTGTTTTGACAATGCTCATGCTAAGATTGTTGAGTTGCATTTTTTTACTCTTTGAAGCTTCAAGTACATAATTGAACAACTATAAGCCTACGCACAAGATATCAGCTCACATAATCTGATGCTCATTGAATATAACAGACCAAAATTAGATTGTGTGTGTGTAACCATTTGTGTATCTATCGTGCAAAACATTTCCATATATCACATGTTCTAAACCATTGATGCCCAATCCCCATATTAAGATAGATGAGTTGAATTTTTTAAACATTTCAATATTAAGTATTTAAATCAACACCTGTAATCTCGCAACCAAGATATCTACTCTCATAATTTGATGGCCATTGAATATAAAGAACCTAACATATGTCATTTTTATATACGGGATAGAAGAGTTGTTAATGATATGATGCGTTCATTGAGATGATATTGTTGTTATTATTCATGTCCTTGTATGTGGGATAGTGTATATCTTTAATATATGTAGGGAACTAGTGTTGATTCAAGTGTATGGTGCATATCCATTTTAAAGATAATATGACTATGAGATGGAACAAATGCCATTATTGTTTCTATTGAGTTATGTAGGCCAATCCCATATTTTTTTTGTATTTGATAAGTTATGTGTAAGACAAGTAATCCTTTTCCTATGTTTGTATAAGACTTTAGTTTGATTTTAGTTGGGGCTAAGATAATTTCATCTTTATGCAATTTCCTAAAACACACCAATGAAAATGCATGTACAATTAAGAATCTAAACTCTATGAGAGAGATGGAAATGCAAGTATTGTCAAACATAGACTCCATGAAAAGAAGTCCAAATTCATAGGGTGGTAATGACCTTCTAGAAATAAAATTTGTACTAGAGAAATTTCCTTAGTTTTAAGTTTTTTCTTATGAAAGAAGGAGTGATTTTGAAAAACCCTCTTCTACATCGACTCATATGTGCATTAAGTGCAAGGTTGTTCCTCTATGGTAGAGAAACTTTGATTCAAAGTCTAAGAAATTGTGGTTTCACTACACAAGCCTAACATAAGATGAAGTCCATTTTTTTTTAAGGGTTCTAATTTAACATTCAATAACTTACAACACACATTGGGGGTGAGTGGGTAAGAACATGTCGTGTACAACTTTGAATTTTCCAAACAAAAAATAACAAAAATCTCACTTCAAGTTATAAATGTCAACAAAGTAAAGATTAAGAAAAGGCTCATCACACTTTGTTATTGCAATGAACAATGTATATGGAAGGGATATGGGATGGCAACCCCAAATGAACAAAAATTTCACTTCAAGTTATAAATGTCAACAAAGTAAAGATTAAGAAAAGGCCCATCACACGTTGTTGTTGCAATGAACAATGTATATGGAAGGGATATGGGATGGCAGCCCCAAAAGCATTGACAAGTTCAATTCCCAAGGCATGGACCCAAATTCTTCATAAAGAAACATTGTCATAACTCAAATGCAAAAATTGATTTGGTTCAACTTCCACAAGCTATTCCACCCAAGATGTAATGTTGGAAACTACTAATGAGGTATACCAAAACACTACACTCCCTTCAATAAACAACTAATGAGGTATACCAAAACACTACACACTCCAATAAACAACAATAATTGTTAAAAAGAAAGTCCTACAATAAACAAACAATAATTGTTAAAAAGAAAACA
>JASDQU010242784.1:138187-150702 GCA_032191745.1 Picea mariana
TATTCCACCCAAGATGTAATGTTGGAAACTACTAATGAGGTATACCAAAACACTACACTCCCTTCAATAAACAACTAATGAGGTATACCAAAACACTACACACTCCAATAAACAACAATAATTGTTAAAAAGAAAGTCCTACAATAAACAAACAATAATTGTTAAAAAGAAAACACGAAGAATCACAATTATAAACTTCAACATTAAGGCTTCACAATATCTCTGAAATTATAATCATCTAAAATCTCACAAGTGCAACTTTGTTCAAAATATCTATGAAATTATCATTCTTGGGCGTCTTTAAAATATATAAAATGGTGCTAACACAGATTATAGATCTAAACAAATTATAGACTTTTTAACCTAGTTACAAATTATAGACTTTTTAATTTCGATAATTAGTTTAATTAGTCTAGAGTTAGATGTTAGTTTATCTTCCTTATTAGTCCCTGTCCTTCGGGTGGCACATAAACTCTTAGTAATCGATTTCCCACTGTTGACACTCAAATCAATACAACCGAACAATTTTAACCAAAGTTTGTGAATATGATACTTTCCCTCCACCAATAAAAAACTTAAGACAATTTTTATCACCAATAGAAAAATGTGAGGTCTTATATGGCCTCATTTCTATGCAAAAGCCACACTGTATAAAGGAAACTTAGATTAAAACAAACCTTTGCTGAGCGATTTTTTCTCAAGTAAAGTAATGCTAGAAAATAAGTCTAGCAATACTTTACTAACAATAAATGTTTATTTTTTATGTATAATACTTTTCACACTACTATAAGTTTAATTTGATCACGGTTAAGGTGGCTGTCAGTTTGGTTGCAATGTGGCCGTACTTACAATGGACAAGGGTATAACATCCAATCTTCTCTTATCCTCTATAAGAATTGTCCCCATTGTAAAGAATGTCCCCATTGTGCTTGTCACTCCAAATGACTAGACGTTAACACTCAGCCTTCTCACTATCTTTCTAACTTGCTCAGTGTGCTATGAGCTACGCCTCTGAGAGGCTCAAAAAGAAACCGCACGGAATTGCACATGCGGCCGCATGGAGCTACACATGCAATTGGTGATTGTTCTGAGGTATAAATTAGTTCATTTCATACCCATTCTATCTCATTTTACCAATTACCTAATAGCTACAGGAATTAACATCAATAACAGTGAGGCCACAAGGGCACATCACCAGTGAGTCTATGCTCACACTTAATTTGTCGTTTAATGTAAATCAATTACATATATATAGCACAAGGTGTTCACAACAACCTTGAACTAACCTCCTACAAAGGTGGATCTAAAACCACCAGCAAACCCTAAATTGAACATGCACACAACAACCCACAACCACTTAGTTACGCAGATACTAATTTCTACATTATTCCAACACTCCCCCTTAATGGAGAAATACATTTTCTACCAAACATAACAGAGCAGAACATATCATGGTTGCTGGTCTTAGTCTTAGCTAAGCTTACACATTAACAATTTCATCTTAGCCTTTCTTGATCTTAGATAGTGATGTAGATGGAGCTTCTTCCTTGGCTTGCTACTCCATATATGTTTCATCTTGAATTTGTTCTACTTCATGGCCCTTTTTGCTCTGTTCATCGACATTTCTCCATTTGACTTCTGATTATTGTTCTTTGTCCTCAACACTTTTGCATTTTCTTTGTCCGGAGAACATTTGTCTTTAATGTTTGCAAATGCTTCCAACTCCACATAAATATGTTGCTCCCATTTCTGGATACAATCAACAATGTCCTGCTCAACGAACTCTTGCAACATTAGCTCATAGTAATACTTTATTTCTTCAGGACTCCACTTTATAAAAAGTGACTCAATTTCTATATCTGTAATGTAGTCTTCTTCTTCAGTGTCAATACAGTCCTCATCATAATACTTATCTAAATATCTATGTGGTCATATCTTCATGTGCTTCCTCTTGTACCTGCATCTAATTATTGACATCCATATAAAAAGAAATCCATCTACCAGAATACATGGGTCATCAGTCGCTGTAACCGCCAGTTATATAGGAATCCTTTTCAGCTACATGGTTCATTCAACCATTCTTCCTCATAGCTCTCCCTTCATCACATCATCATCAACCTAGGTTTTATTTTGGCTTACCCATAACTGTGCTCTGGGTTTTCTCGGATTACCCTCAACCATGCACCAGGTTTTCTCGGATTACCTGTAACCATGCTCTGGGTTTTCTCGGATTACCCTCAACCATGCATCAAGTTTTCTCGGATTACCTGTAACCATGCTTTACATAGTGGCTTCTAGATTACCACGAACTTTTCACATTTGGGGGTATACAATGGCTCAGGTACATAGAATTTTCTAGGACCACTACATCAAAAATATTAATAACAATACTTGTAAAATCATAAATCAATTACACTTCTCACAATCTACCCCCTGTGAGTCCGACAGAATGAGCACGTACACCTCACTTCATTTCGCTGTAACACCTCCATGTAATGGCACGAACAACAACAAACTCCAACAATAGTAGCTTCTCGTTTTACGACTCCTTTACTCAGCAATTGCAGCTCCTCTCCACAACTCAAAAAATGAGTCTTGTGCAATATCATGGACAACGATTTGTCACACGCCCTTCAACCTCGCCCTCTCCTCGGGCTTCCTCTTCCTTCGTGACTTGTCTCTTGCTTCTAGCTGGAAGCTATATCTTTGTCTCGGGATCACGGGAAGATAGATCACACTCGCTTCCATTACGCACTCGCCGATCAAATCACTGCACATGCAATAAGAGGAAAATTTGTGAAAACATTTCACTGTAACCATCTCCCATGGTGCCATTTCTTCGCAACAAATCAAGCAATTTTCTGTCGCAAATGCATCTCTAAGATCAACTCTCTTTGATGAAGCTCTCGGCATTTCAATTGCTTCTTTTGCCAAAAAACTGAGCTTTTCTGATATCATACTTAGGAATAAGTGTCAAGACAAAGTTGTCCAATTTCCAAACATGTTCCAAAATGCGTTGCCTCATTGCTATCAACAGTTGATTCTGAAGCTTCTGGCTTCGGGCTATCTGGTCATACACGACATCCGAATCCGTAAAGGCCTGAACCCGAGGAACCCTCAGCTCCAAAGTTGCCAATAACCCATCCATAAGGGCCAGATGCTCGACCACTGTTCTATCAACATAAAAATCCAATTTCTTCTGCACTTGCATCAAGTTATCCCCATTGGGGCTCTGTATGACGACTCCTATGCCAGAGGAACTCAGACCCGATTCATCGGACCGAATTTCAGACATGCCCTTAAATACCATTTTATAATAGTTGTCCAAACGAGACCCCCTGGCGATCGATCCCGAGAGGTCCGAGGAATCTCTGCAATTGGGAAAACTGCAGCAACTCAAGTCACTGTATTCTTCTTCTTCTTCTGCATCTCGCTAGTTCCCTTCCTCCTCCTCCTGCTGCTCACAAGAGCCAAATTCTTCCATATCAGACCACTCCTGCTGCTCGGAACCACTATTTTGGTTGCTCAAATCGTCTGTAACCGATGTCATTTCGTCAAAATCCTGTTGGGCATCCTGCCATTCGCTTTTAGGGGCCTAGGAGAAGTCGTTTTCCAGCATCATCTGGAACCGAAGGGCCAATAGAAACTTAGAATCCATCGGGTCCCAAACAGAAAAATTAGAGCCAGAGGAGGTGGGGATGTACGTGTTCTCCCATGAACCGCAGATACAAATACATGCCACTGTGCTCGGACGGTTGTAAAACTGTTCTGCATGCCTTAAAAAGAAATATACCAACATGAAAATAATAAGAAATGGAGAGAGAATGAGCATTCCAAAAGCAACAGCTATAAGCCTCTTCCTCAACAACATAGGGTTATTGATGAAATCCGTTCGGATAGAAAAATTCCTGTCAAACATGTTGTGCAATATACACCAATTCTGGGTCCATTCCAGAGTCTTTGTCAACATCTGATGATTCTCAGTGCCATTGGCTTCATGAACCACAGGACCTGCACCAGGACCCCACCGAGGAATCGGCATGGAAAGCACACCCTTGTTCAACATCCCAATTAAGAAATTATCTTTGTGCATGATACACATCACAAAATCATGAGCTGAAAGATCATTGACAACACAAAGTCGTAAGCTACTCCGACCTGCCGGCTCCTCCATTTGCCTTGGCCGATTTGACAACATAGTCCCCGCCTTCTCTGTACTCTTCCTTCCCTTTCATCTTCGAAGGCGTGCTTCTCGGGCTCGAACACGACGTCTCGACCCCATCGGGACTCGAACCCTCGCCATTCAAGAACAACGGCTTTCTCGCATAAAGCGAGGAGCTCTCACGCGGGTTGTTCACAAGTAAGTAGCGGCGGCTCTCCTTTGGCAGGCAGCTCCAAACAAATTGTATGGCAGTAGCAGCTCCTTTCTCTCCACGGTTGTTCATGACTTTGTCTACTCTCTACTCCTCCGTCAAGGCTTTCTCAAGATCCTGGGCACTCCCGTGAGGGAGTCACGCCCAGCCATGAAACTCTGATACCAAATTAACAAATGAGATACACATGATTCTATCTTTATTAGAATACTTGATATACAATACATTTGTTAGAATACTTGATATACAATACATTTGTGGCTTATTATATAGAGCTCACTGATAGTTATCAGATCTAACTTATTCTAAAGATAACTGGGGAGGTTGAGAGAATATCTCAACCACACACCAAACAAGGATCTCACAAATCCAACTCTCTAACAACCTCAACACACACCAAACAAGGATCTCACAAATCCAACTCTCTAACAACCTCTTAATAATAAGATCACACAACTCATGTAGAGATTAACTCTAAGTCTCAATACATTATAAGTAGGAATTATATATTCCTAATCTCTACCTCTCACTACCTCTCAATACATCAATCAATACATTATAAGTAGGAATTATATATTCCAACAATAGGATCATATAATGAACAATTTGTTAGAACCCATGAGATACAAACTTCGTGGTTTATCATGCTATGTCTTTGCAGGAATTTTTAAAGATATATCCATGTAGAAGCAACTATGGATATTTTTATAGCTCTTCAAATTCACAAAAAATTATGAATGTTTGAATTTACCTTGCTTTGCTTCTTGCTTTTATTCCCAACCTTGTTTCTCTGCTGATATTTATGCTGCAATGGCGCTGGTGCTGCCAGTAAACTGCTAGTGCAACTGCTAGTGCTTCTTCTCAGTAAACTTGGTCAACTGGCGGCTAATTCACAGGGTTCAACTGGGGCTTCGTAGCTGCTTCTAATCCTGTTTCCACTTCTACCTCTATCTTTACTGCTGCCTATTGCCCTTATCCCTGCCCTCGATGCCTTTGCTACTCAGATGCTCCTACCTTTGCCTCTGTTACCCTTGTCGCTGAAGTCTATGCCTCTATCTATCTGTGCTAGATCATGTAGATTCGTTTCGATAGGAGAAGAGCAGATAGCGAGCGAAGACGAGAGAGCTCAGCTTCGATAACACCAAGAAAAGCTCGTGATTCAAATTATCTAACTGGTAATTCCTGAAGTCGTGTTGAGTTTTGTTGCCCCGTTGGTCCACTTAGTTGGTCCCGTGACACGACTTTATATTGTCCTCTATCACGCTTATTCTATCGCATACCCAACATACCACAATTCCCATTCAGTTCGGGTACTCCCCGGCTTTCTGTTACATATGCATTCTTTACGCCTTCTGTTCGCTTCATTATACAGCCTTCAATAGGAAATCCACCCATTCTATTGCTTTGCTTTGGTACAGGATAAAATCTGCCTCCTTCCATGGTGGGCTTCCCTCCTTCCATGGCGGCCACGGCCTAATTCGTGGTTCCCAGATCGATTCCCACAACCTTCTCGCAGGCGACACTAAGAGGCCCCGCAACCCGCCTTCTGGATTGCTGCGACTGCTTGCTATACGATTGCAATCACAATCCTGAAGTAACATCTAGTTCTAGTATTGTCAGCCTAACCTGAACTGGTTCTGCTCACACTCGTCCACTGATTCCGATACCAATAGACATGCCACAGGTTACGCCTGAACTCATTATTGAGCGGGTCGCATTACCTCGTAGGCATTATAAACCAGAATGCTTCTAGGTACGTCGCCGACAAGCTATTGCAGGAATCGTTCCATGAATTTGAGGATTCGCAGTAGGAGGCCATCGATCTTGGGCGTCCGTCATTAAAGATGTAGCTGAAATGGCGATAGCACTTGCTCCAACCTTGCTCGCTCAAACATATGGAAAGTAACTTGGCACATGTCCAGTCTGTGCATGGAGGACGATGCCTGGAAAAGAATCAAATTAACACGTCTCATTTGAAAATTAGTCTGTGCATGGAGGACGATGCCTGGAAAAGAATCAATAATCAAATTAACACGTCTCATTTGAAAATTCCCTTGAAAGTTTGGAGCGTACGTGTTGTAGTCTCCAGGAGTTCAAACTTCAACAAAAGTTTGTTGTCAGAATAGAGAGCATAAGAGATTGATCTTTGTTGTCAGAATAGAGAGCATAAGAGATTGATCTAGTGGATTACTGAAAATTCAAAATAAAATTATCTACCAATAGCATCTTTAAAAATATTTTACATTCAAATACTACTAAACTAGCATAGTCGCTAACTCGCGGTTGAGAACGCCGAAAGGTAAATGTGATTAGGTAAATGTTAAAAAGTAAACATTCAAACTTCAACAAAAGTTTGTTGTCAGAATAGAGAGCATAAGAGATTGATCTAGTGGATTACTGAAAACTCAAAATAAAATTATCTACCAATAGCATCTTTAAAAATATTTTACATTCAAATACTACTAAACTAGCATAGCCCCTAACTCGCGGTTGAGAACGCCGAAAGGTAAATGTGATTAGGTAAATGTTAAAAAGTAAACATTAAAAAGTAAACATGTTAACGGATGTCTTGATAAATGCAAGAAATTTATGAACAATAAATCTTACCCGGTTGAGAACGCCGAAAGATAAATGTGATTAGGTAAATGTTAAAAAGTAAACATGTTAACGGATGTCTTGATAAATGCAAGAAATTTATGAACAATAAATCTTACCCATTAGATATACACCTTTCGACGTAACAAGAATGTAAATTACTTAAATATATTTTTACAGTTAGGAGACCAATGCACATCAATTACTTGAGGACAGCAACATGCCTCATTTACGAAAAAATGACTAAAACATAGCAGCTATCTTTTTGGAGTTTTTGTATGTTGCAACCTTTTGTTGTAGCGTTTGTTCGATCAAATCATTGAAAACTCCTCTCAGATATGAGAGTTTTTTCGAATTCGATCATACTTACCTTTACCTTCTGAAGATTAGCCAGTAGAGAGCTTATACAAGCTAACGTCGGATCTCTTAGTAGCTCCTGCATTCACATGGCATAGCTAAAGTCTTGTTAATAAAATAGACTATTTTATTGCAAAGCAAAAGCAAGAGCAGTGGCGGCACAGATACGCATGCATATCACACCTTAGAATAGCACAGGTCGCGATTGTGCAGCAAGAAAATGATCTCGTTTAACAAAACCAAGTAACTGTGTCAATTGCCTAATTGTTTTCCTCCGCGTCCTCTGCTTTAATGTACAGTATATGTCGGTTATTCTCACAGCGTTTTAGCTTTTCCAGACCCATTTCAAGACCCTATCGTAGATCATGCCCTAGGTTGGCACTCAGACGTTTCCACTAATGGTTCGGCGGACCAGAAGGAATTGATAAATTGTGAAGCAAGAAATGCAGAGGGAAAGAATATAACAGGAAACAATATATTAGAATATATGAAGAAGAGTATAATGAGAAGTAAGTCTGAAGGAGTTTTGAAAAGTTACTATACAAAGGGAAATAGTTGAATTTAAATAGACTCAAGCAAATCAAGAATAGAAAATACAGCTAGCCAGGACAGCCTATTGAGGTTAGCCTATTGAGATTACATTATATTTAACAGAAATCACACAATATCACACAATATCACCGTGAATACCATTTTTATTTTTGTTTTTGGAGAATTTATTTAATCTTTCATGATGAATATATACATTGGATATACACCCGGCCGTCTATTCAACCATTGTCCCGTGAGGTTAAAATTGTGAGTATCCTTGCTAGATTTGGAAGCAATTCATGGCTGTATAAATGTGTAAACTTAGCGATTGTGTGTGCTTGATCCGTAAAATTTTATTCTCTTTAATTTATTTTTTCAAAAAATATAATTAAAGTAGTTTAAATTTAAAAAAAAAATTATAATCAAATTTTTTTAAATAAAATATAATTATTAGTTTTAATAAAATTATTATTAAATTAAAAGAAAATTTTTCATAAAAAATAAATTTGTTCATATATTAATTTTTATTTAAATTGTTATTAATAATCAAAATAAATTTATAAAATAAATATTTATAAATATAATTATAAACTTAGATAAATATAGTTTGTAATAATATTATAACATTTTCAAGCTAAAACTGGATACATTAACAACATATGACAACCTCTCTGCTTATAAAATCTTTGCCAAAAACATATAACATTTGATGTAGGAGTACACATACGAGTTCAAAAAAGTTAAAGCAGTGACATCTATCCTTAGCGAAATAGTTGTATATATACTCACAACTTTACGTTAACAACTTTTATTCTGTGTCGTTTTTACTCTACTATTTTGCTGGAATAGGCAATTAAGACACCATTTCGAACTTTCTATTAATGAAACTCTTTATGTGATTTTAGTTTCATATAATTCTGTCCTGTAAATACATGTAATTCTGTCTTTTATATATATATATATATATATGGTTTTAGTTTCATGTAGTAAGGTAGTTTGTCAGTATCCACTCCAAATTAAACCAAACCCACTATAGTTTCACTATTAAACCAAAATGGCTACAATATCACCCTTAGACACAATGCATTACATAATAAAATTTCCAAAAGGAATGTTGATGATTAATAACTATACTATGTCAATTTCAAAATAAACTAGTTGGCCAATCAAGTATACAGTACCCACTATACAGTAATTACATAAATTAATTTGAAAATAAATTTAAAAACAATATACATTCACATACAGACTTCAATATTTGCCTACATTCACATACTGACTTCAAACTTTGCCTTATCAAATGCCCGTTTCAGAACATTTTTGCGTTTTTGCAGTGCAACTGACTATGTTACATCGCAACAACCTTCTGGGCAGGGACTTGTTGCTCTGCAACCTGCCTTATTATTGTTTACGAGTTCGACTCTGGTAGAAACATTTCTAAAAAAATTACGAACTTTCTAAAACCTCAATGTAATTAAACATATACTCATAAAAATGACAAAGTCCATAATAAATGAACGGTGAATTGAATATCTAAAATCTCTGTTAATTCTTCGTTTCTCGATCACCATTCATCCCCTGGTATTTTATGAGCTTTTAAAGTTTTGTTTTCCTACCTCAATTCAACCACTTGTGTCATTGGAATAAGCACCACGTGGACTATCTTATAGATTTGTTCATTTACAACTTCAATTGCTGCTGGTTAAATTTCAAATCCGCCTTCAAACCCCACACTTAACTGTTCTTCACAAACACGAGAACTTGAGAGTAGAAATTGCCTAGCTGAAAGGGGTTGCATTTGAAATTGGTGGATGGACGAATGAGCAGGAACAGTAATCATCAAAATATATATATAAAAACTCACATCCAAATCAATTCTATTTTAAGCATTATTTCAATAAATCCTCATTTTAAGTTATAACATTAAATCATTTTAAGTTATAACATTAAATAGTTAAAGTAATGATTATATATAAAAACTATTTTAATTTAAATCATAATATAAAATGGTCAAAGTAATGATTACATATAAAAACTATTTTAATTTAATTCAGAACATAAAGTAGTGATTACATACATACACATAGTGATTACATACAAAAACTATTTTAATTGAGATAATATTTTGTTAATAAACTCAAATCTAAACCAATTCTATAGTAAACATTAATCCAACAAATCCTCAGTTTGAGTCATAACATGAAATCGTCAAAGTAGATTTACAATGATTTCTATGGCTGTGATTACATTGAAATAGAGATATGTAGTCTAAGCACATATTTGCGTCTGCCTATTCAAAATCGATTCCGCTTGAGTGCCCAGCAGATGAAAAGATGACTGCTCTCCTTCGCTTTGTCGCTGTCGAATTTGATGTGTTCTCTGGCATGGCCTGCAGCCAAACACTGGCCCTGCTGATGCTACTGGCCGATATGATAATCTTTGCAGAGATTCAGGGGGAGTCGCTGAAGTCGGCTAAGAAAGAAACCCTGGTAGCAGCCGAGCAGGTGGGAAATGCCCCTCCGACAATTGCGGCTGGCCTGATATATACTGACCCCACATCATTCACTCTTATCCTTTTCCCTCCTGAAATTAATTGTTGCAGAGTAGCTTCACATCAACAAATAACGTTACACAGGTAGACGATGGTGGGTGGCCCGATGGTCGTGCAACGGATCTAAGCGTCCCCGAGTGCATGGACGTCTCACTGGGACATACACTTGCTAAGGAAATCGCCTTACGGCGTAAGGAACGGAGTCGACACCCCAATTTTGAATGCAAAGAATTGAATGATGAAATAGGTAACAGAGTTCACATGTATGGATTTATATTTCTCTTTTAATTTGCAAGTTTATCCAACCACCCGATGTATGGATTTAAGGTTCCAATATTCAGGGTTTAAGGATCAGTTTCTATTCCAACCAAAGTAAAATCGACCCACTCTTGAATTTCAATGGATGCTAGTTTCCAAGTGGCTTGTGAGTTGAAACTTGAATTTCGCTAAAAGGGTTTGCATTTAGAATTGGTGGGTGGACGAATGAGCATGAACAATAATTCTCTGTTTGAGTGATTACATGAAATCATCAAAGTAGATTTACAGTGATTTCTATGGCGGTGGCTGCATCGAACTAGAGATATGTAGTCTAAGCACATATTTGCGTCTGCCTATACAAAATCGATTCCGCTGGAGTGCCCAGCAGATAAAAAGAAGACCACTCTCCATCGCCGTCGTTTTGTCGCTGTCGAATTTGATGTCTTCCCTGGCATAGCCTGCAGCCAAACCCTGGCCCTGCTCATTCTACTGGCCGATATGATCATCTTTGCAGAGACTCAGGGGGGTCGCTGAAGACGGGTAAGAAACCTGGTAGCATAGCAGGTGGGAAATCAATTGCAGCTGGCCCGATATATACTGATCCCACATCATTCACTCTCATCGTTTTCCCCCTTGAAATTAATTGTTGCAGAGTAGCCTCACATCAAGAAATAAAGGTTACCCAGGTCGATGATGGTTGGTGACCCGATGGTCGTGCAACGCATCTAAACGGCCCCGAGTGCATGAACGTCTCACTGGGACATACACTTGGCTAAGCAAAACGGCTAGAAATCAGCATTAAATGCTGGGGACAAGCGGTATATACACAGTCAATGCTGGCGACAAGCGGTATATACACAGTCAGATTAGCTGGGTATATACACAGAGATATATCATCAAGCAATATACAACTTGTTACACAGCATTACATGCTGGCTACAGGTTGTATATACACTCAAATTTATCATTAAATAATTTAATGATGAAATAAGGTACATACACAGTCAGATCATCTGGGTATATACAGTGGTATATATACCGAGATATATCAGCAAGCAAAATACAACTTGTTACACAGCATTAAATGCTGGTTACAGGTTGTATATACACTCCAATTTTGAAGATAAATAATTTAATGATGAAATAAGGTGACAGGCTACAGTCAGATCATCTTATATATACATCGTCAAATCATCTTAATATGTATACAGATCATTTTGGTATATACACAAGGTCTATACAGTGGTATATACACCGAGATATATCAGCAAGCAATATACAACTTGCTAAACAGCATTAAATACTTAATGCATACAATATATACACCCCAATTTCTAAGACAAAGAGTTTAATGATGAAATAAGTAACAATCAATACATAACTTGTTAAGCAGCATTAAATACTGGCTACAGGCGGTGTATATATACACCACCTTTTGAAGGCAAAGAATTTAATGATGAAATAGGTAACAGAGTTTACATGTCTGAGTTTATATTTTTCTTTTAACTTTGCAAGTTTATCCATAATCAGAGTTTAAGGTTCCAATATTCAGGGTTTAAGGTTCAGATTTTTTTCCAACTAAAGTAAAATCGGCCCACGCCTGAATTTCGCTGGATGCTAGTTTACAAGGGGTTTGTGGTTTGTGAGTTGAAACTTAAGATAATAGTAATCTTTGCATTTGTGTATAAGACAATTCTAACTGAAAGGCTTCATATTTTTGTAGAGCGAAGTTAAGCTTATCCATTTCACTCGATCTTGATTTATGAAAGGTTTGAGATTTTTTCATTCCACATAAAAAGTCTTCGAGATTTTTCATTCCACGCGAAAGGCTTGCGATTTTTTCATTGAAA
>JASDQU010242784.1:150722-163297 GCA_032191745.1 Picea mariana
TTTGTAAACATAATGAGATTTGACCCAACTAGCTCAAAAAGCAATTGATCACCTAAAATCCCAATAATTTCTCTTGTATCGAAGGTTTTCTATCTAAGTTCAAAACAATTAGAATTTTACTTGTAGAATGTAAGATAATCAAGATAGATGACCAACAAGTATATACTATTCTTGCTAAGCATGGAATTGCCTATTTTATTTTGTATCTACTTTTCACTTGACGAGAGAAGCTCTTATTAGTCAAGGAGATACTTTTGATCCATGTGAAATCCACCGTTAAGAATAAATTTGAAATGATAGACTTAAAACATTTGCAATATTTTCTTGGCCTCCAAGTCTTGCAAACTAAATAGGGAATTTTACTTTTCCAATTTAAGTAAGCATGTGACTCTTTTCATTGCTTTTCCATGGAAGATTATAAACTAGCCCCATCTCTCTTCCTATCTAGAGTTGAACTTGTTGCCACCAATACTACACCCGAAGTAGATGCCACTTTGTATCATCAGTTTGTTGGTAGCCTTTTGTATTTGATTCATACCTGTCCTAATATTTCCTTTGTTGTTGGTCTTGTTATGTGATATATGAAAACACCCCATGATAGCCATTATAAACTAGCAAACAAGATACTTCAATATATCTAGGGTACAATTTAGTTTGGGATACAATATAGTTCAGGGGGACTCCTTTGTTGGTTGGTTTCATTGATTCTGATTAGGATAGCTACCTTGATGATAAACATGTTGGGTAGTGGAAGAAAAACAAAGCATAAACCAGAGCATAAATGAGCAAGATAAAAAACGCATTAAACCAAGAACAATAAACGAACAATTTGACACGGGGATTTATGTGGAAACCCAAAGAGGAAAAAAACCATGAGCAATGATAGTCAGTATTCTTATTATTCAAGGGAGAATTACAATACTCAATCTCAAGCATACAATCATTCTCTCCTCACATACACACAACACCTCAGTATTGCATCTCTCTCTCTCACACTCATTACACATTGCACTCTCATGGGTATGCTCGTATAAATAGCATCCCTCAATCAGTTAGACTAACTGATTATAATTAGATCCACTTGTTACACAATTTGTTCACAAAAGAGTGCATGCATGTGCATTCCGAAGATAGCTTCATGCATGTGCATGTGACCGCATGGGAAATTTGTTGGCATGTTTCCATCAATCTCCACCTTGAAAACAATTTACTTGATACATCATTCCCTTAATTCATCACCTTTTCTGGAAGCCAAGAGAATCCAAACACCATCACATTTCTACAACTTCTCTAACAGTACTGTTATGTGAATATGCCGGCATGATTCACTCCAGTATAGACCATTGTGTCTTTATTAGTAACATGTTTAATAAACCGATGCACTTGTACAAATCTCATGAATCATAACCACAGACCAAATCACTGCAACCATTGTAGGTGATACTTTTGCTTCTGTGTTTGAAGCACCCATTTCCATGCTCTTCACCTAGTTTTTCCATGTGTCTACTGGCAACACCAATTGCATGTGAAATGTTGACCATTTCTCCATCAAAATCATCAAACTTCCTACTAGAATATAGTACTCGAGACATATAACCCTTTTCTTCTTCATCAATTAGGACATAAACCTAAAGAGAACTTACAATGGAAAGCCAAAGGGATTTTACCAGTTTCACATTATTCATATTGAATTTTCTAAGTATCTTCACCACATACTTTTGTTGTGATAACCAAGCTTACCATATTTCCCATCTCTGTGTATTTCCATGCCCAATATTTATTGTGTTGCTCCCAGATCCTTCATAACAAACATCCTAACCAACTGAGATGACCTGTTGACCTCAACCATGCTTGTGCTTGCAACAAGATTAACATATAACACTAAGATAATGAATATACCATAAACACAATGGTTATACTAAATTGTAAAATTTGTCTCACCATGAAGGAATCAAACATCTTGTACCATTTTCCTAGCATGCTTCAGGCCATACAATCATTTTTGAGTTTGCAAACAAATATCTTGTTGTGATTCTAAACTAACCATTCTGGTTGTTCCATATACCTCCCCTTATCCAAAAATCTCCATGTAAAACAATTTTAACATCTAGTTGTACTATCACAACCAGTGCTAACAAAATGTGAATATAAACAAGATTTTAACAATTGGTGATAAACTTTCATGGAAATCAATACCTTCCAAATACCTTTCTACTGTCAGTCATGCTTTGAACCTTTCATATTTTACTATGTTTGATTTTATAAAAGGAGATACATCAAACACTGCATCTTTGTCCTTGATGATTCTATGGGTTGTAGGATCCCACAGTCTCCACCCCTTAACATCATCACCATATCAAAGATATACCTGTTTGATCTGAGTCCTACTTAGACTGCTGATAAAAAACATAAGCATCACAACCGAATAATTTCACATTTGAGTAATTACTAGATGACTTGTTCATACCTCTTCCTGAATCTTCCTATCTTTTGCAGTCGTTGGTGACCGAGTTATTAGATAACACAACTGCTTATGCCCACAACTATTGTTGCAACTTGGCATTAATGAACATGCCTACTCGATCCCAACTTTCTTGCAATACTTTCCAAGTTCCATGTATATGAACTTACCTTCATCATATATTCTCAAATATTTGCTTGACCTACCAACACATCAACCTTTCTACAGATCCACCTTTCTAAATCGGACACACTTCTCCACCTCAAACTTTGCATTTGAATAACCTTGACCAAATCCGACCAAGTCGGCCAAGTAAGCCTTCACCACTTACCTCCAGGCCCATTTAGAATGGAGTTCACCAAGATTTTTATAGGCTTAATTACATGCAAATCCATGGACACAATACCACGAGATACCCAAAATACATGGACCCGAAAAACCACTTTCTTTAGCCTAAAAACAAATTTAACTCATTAACTCTTTCACTGAGTTAAGGATAACTCAACATACATGCCCCCCTCGACCCCACACCACCCCACCCACCGACCCACATATTCAATGTACCTAAATCTACGTCTAGAATTTTCATATGTGACCTGATAAACCAGGGGTACACATGCCTATCCAGGTCTTATAGACATATGCACATTTAGATGCAATCAATAATTTATTATTATTATTATTGTTGTTATTATTATTATTATTTCACGGTAACTCAACCATCACCACCATGCACCTTCTATGTGAACACATGTGGAGAGACACAACAGACACACAAAAATTCATCAACCATACCTGTAGCTGAATTTTCTTCTTTTGTGGAGTCCTCTTTGGATGTTTGTTGTATTTTCCAACAATCCTTCTTGAGATGCACAGATTTGCCACATAACCGACATTTTTCCTTACCCTTACTGTCTTTTGAGTTAGACCTGGTTGTACCTTTCTAATATTTCCCTCCTTTTGTAGATTGACCTCTGACCACCATTGCTTCTACTATTGAGGTTTCTTTACTGGATATTTTCCTCATTTCCTCAAACAACAAAGCTCCCACAACAATGTCATAATCAATTGCATTTGTTATGTTAAACCACACAGTTGTGACCAAATGATCTCAAGACTCAGGAAACGAACACAGTAGCGTAAGCACCTTGTCCTCATCTTCGAACTTTACTTCCATACTAGTTAATTGACAAATCAAAGTATTGAAAACATTCAAGTGATCACCAATTTTTGTACCTTATTTCATCTGCATGCTATACAATTGCCTCTTCAAGAAGATTTTGTTTGACAAGTTCTTTTTCATATACAAAATCTCTAATTTAGTCCACAATCCTGTTGTTTTCTTTTTCTTCAGCGATGTTAAAAACACCTCATCTGCTAGACACAAACGAATAATATTGAGGGCTCTTGCATCCATATCCTCCTGGTCATCGTCTGTCATGCTTGTCGATTGCTTTGACTTTTCATTCAATGCCTTTTTCAATCCTTGTTGCAGAAGCAGAACCCGCATCTTGAGTTTCCATAGCGCAAATATATTCTTGCCACTGAATTTCTCCACCTCAAACTTAGGACTCTACACTTTCGCTATTAGCAGAAAACTCCAAAAACATTACTTATAAAACTAAGCCTTTTATACTAGAAGAGTATACCTATATTTAAGGTTAAACCTCAAAACTAAAAAACTTTAATTAAAAGGTTTAAAAAAAAAACTTTATTAAAAAACCTTTTATTAAAAAAACTAACCTCTTCAATCGTTTTACCTTTTATTATAATAAAAAAGGTCACATTTAAAAAAAAATCCATAATAAGACAAGAGTGTTTAAGAATGGTTTGAACTTTATGAAGAATAAAGTATCCTCCACATCACCCTTTTTTTCATTAAAAAACTCACGACCATGTCTTTAAAGCTCATGACCATTACCAAAAAATTTGAACTTCAAACCATTAGCGTAATTTTTGAGATCGACGCTCTTTTGAGGGTTGAAGGGTAGCGCTATTTGAGAGATCGACGCTCCTTGAGGGTGGATGGGGGAGCGTCGATTTTCCAACACTCTGTGGTGTAAAAACTATGTGTGTCGATCTAAGATCAACTCCTATTTCTTAAGTGTGAGGGGGTCGGGGTGCCTCTAACACTACCTAGGGAGTGTCGATGACCTGATACTCGCACAATCATGTCTTCTTTAGTCAAGTCTTTTTGCACTCACAGGAGACCTGAACACAATTCACCTTGGCTCACCTCCGAAACCTACTCAACCTGCTCTGATACCACTTGTTGGGTAGCAGAAGCAAAACAGAGCATAAAACCAGAGCATAAACGAGCAAGAACAAACACACATTAAACCAAGAACAACAAACCAACAATTTGACACAATGATTTATGTGGAAACCCAATAACGGAGAAAACCACGGGCAATGATAGTCGATATTCTTATTATTCAAGGGAGAATTACAATAGCCAATCTCAGGCATACAATCATAAACTCCTCACATACACACAACACCTCAGTATTGTGTCTTGCTCTCACACACTCACTACACATTTCACTCTCACCTCTATGTGTATGCTAATATATATAACATCTATCAATCAATTAGACTAATTGATTATAATTAGATCTGCCAGTTACACAATCTTTTCACAAAAGAGTGCATGCATGCGCATTCCTAACATAGCTGCATGGATTTGCATGTGACTGCATGGGAAATTCTTTGGCATGTTTCCAACACAACAGTCTACTACAGGTTATTCTTTTAGTGGTGGTTATGGACCTGTCACTTATTCTTGTAAGAAGCAATGTGTCCATGCTCTATCTTCAGTAGAAGTAGAATATCGAGCAACAATTAGTGCAAGTCAATAAGCCCTTTGGATTTAGCAGATCCTTTAGGATTTAGGATTCTAGCAACAACATCTGACTCCACTTTGGTGTGACAATTAGAGTGCCATTCAAATTGTCAAATATCTAGTTCAACACCAACGCAAAAAACACATTGAGATACACATGCACTTCATCAGAAAGCTTCTTTAGGATCATGTTTTCTAAGTTCTCTATTTCCCTACAGATGATCAAGTTGTAGAAATTTTCACAAACACTCTTATAGAAGCGAAGTGTTCCAAACTTCAATCTATGTTAGGTGTCTAGGATGTTGTCATTAAGGGGGCATAGGCTTTAATTCTTCCTTTCTTTTCCTATTGTGTCACCTTTGTAAATCTGTCAAACCTATCCCAAGTTGTTCTTAAGTGAGGATGATAGGATATTTAGACTCTTAGAAGTTAGTTAAGATCAACTTGGTCTAATGTGTCTTTAAGTAAAGTTTTATTCTTTAGTGTGCTTCTTTAGTATGCGTTGTAATTATCTAATCTAACAATCATAATTATTTTCTAGATATAAAATGATTTGGCTGTTCATCTTCTCCTTAATACTAACAACTATATTGATCTATGTATTAACACTCAATTGATCCATGATCTCTATTTAAAGAGCATGGTGGGTCAATTGTTGATGATCATTTATGAGAAACTCAATATTTAATCATTTTCCTTTTACATTAATATATTGTCTCAAGTGGTTGTGTTGTTTGGGTCCATGGATTGTTTCCTTCTTTAAGGATTTTAATAATGTAATACATTGGTGTACTAATATTTGACCTACTTGTGTGAGTAGTTGATTTAAGGTGTTTGACTTGTAAAGATATATCGTATTTATTGAACAATTTGAATATAATCAATTTATGCATATGAGTCGACTCACTAAACTATTATTAACAAGTTATAAATCCATTAAAAAATTAGAAATACATACATGTATATTAGTTTTGTGTCATTATATATATTGAAAATAAATTTAAAGTTTGTAGGGTAGTGGAATATAATTTTATTATTTCTGCATGTTGTCAAATATGTTTTCCATTAAAAAATACATCCTTAGAGTTTCAAAATTTATGCTTTCCTCGATGATGAATCTAACTAGTGAAATTTTTTAATGAGATGATTGATAAGTCCAAAATTGAAAGTAACTTCATGGTTTCACCTTGAGTTTTTGCAAAGTTATCCACTCATCTCTGTGTGTGGAAATGCAAACTGGAATTCGACCCCTAGACACTGATGAGATAGTTACACAAGGGGGAACCACAATTTTGGGGATTAGGGACTCCTTTGGTCACTTATGCAGTTCAAACTCACAACCTCAAAAGACACCCCCAATTCCCAAAATAAAACTTCACAAGATGACATACCCACCCAATCCATGCAGAAAGTAAAACTACCAATGTCTCTTGATGGTGCAAAGTCACATCATTAGATTGTGATGTATCAAAATGTAACATGCACTTTTATTTATTTATATATACATGATGTACACTCGAAATTTGAAAGAGAATTAAACAAAAGCCAACTATTTGGAATGCCTTAAATTATCCTTACAAGTAGGGTTTCATTTCTTTCACCATTGTGTGGAAATATTTACTCAAATTTATACACTCTAAAAAATTTTGCACTCCCATAGACTTTATCCCTCTTTATGATTGAAAGATCTATGATTAAGATGAATCAACATTGATTAATAGCTAAATATCTATCTTATATGCTGAGCAAGAAAGTGATTCATCGATTTATGGTATAGAGATAACTTGGAATGGTTGTTTCGAGAATGCTCATGCTAAGATTGCTGAGTTGCATTCTTTTACCCTTTGAAGCTTCAAGTACATAATTGAACACCTATAAGCCTACACACAAGATATCAACCCACATAATCTGATGTTCATTGAATATAACAGACCAAAATTAGATTGTGTGTGTGTAACCATTTATGTATCTATCGTGCAAAACATTTCCATATATCACATGTTCTAAACCATTGATGCCCAATCCCCATCTTAAGATAGATGAGTTGATTTTTTTAAACATTTCAATATTAAGTATTTAAATCAACACCTATAATCTCGCAACCAAGATATCTACTCTCATAATTTGATGGCCATTGAATATAAAGGACCTAACATAGGTCCTTTTTATATATTGGATAAAAGAGTTGTTAATGATATGATGAGTTCATTGAGATGATATTGGACCTAACGTAGGTCCTTTTTATATATTGGATAAAAGAATTGTTATTCAATATTAAGTATTTAAATCAACACCTATAATCTCGCAACCAAGATATCTACTCTCATAATTTGATGGCCATTGAATATAAAGGACCTAACATAGGTCCTTTTTATATATTGGATAAAAGAATTGTTAATGATATGATGAGTTCATTGAGATGATATTGGACCTAACATAGGTCCTTTTTATATATTGGATAAAAGAATTGTTAATGATATGATGAGTTCATTGAGATGATATTGTTGTTATTATTCATGTTCTTGTATGTGGTATAGTGTATATATTTAATATTAATATATGGAGGGAATTAGTGTTGATTCAAGTGTATGGTGCATATCCATTTTGAGGATAATATGACTATGAGATGGAACAAATGCCATTATTGTTTCTATTGAGTTATGTAGGCCAATCCCATATTTTTTTTGTATTTGATAAGTTATGTGTAAAACAAGTAATCCTTTTCCTATGGTTGTATAAACCTTTAGTTTGATTTTAGTTGGGGTTAAGATAATTTCATCTTTATGCAATTTCCTAAAACACACCAACGAAAATGCATGTACAATTAAGAATCTAAACTCTATGAGAGAGATGGAAATGCAAGTATTGTCAAACATAGACTCCATGAAAAGAATTCCAAATTCATATGGTGGTAATGAACTTCTAGAAATAAAATTTGTACAAAAGAAATTTCCTTAGTTTCAAGTTTTTTCTTATTAAAGAAGTAATGATTTTGAAAAACCCTCTTCTACATCGATTCATATGTGCATTAAGTGCAAGGTTGTTCCTCTATGGTAGAGAAACTTTGATTCAAAGTCTAAGAAATTGTGGTTTCACTACACAAGCCTAACATAAGATGAAGTCCATTTTTTTTTAAGGGTTCTAATTTAACATTCAATACCTTACAACACACATTGGAGGTGAGTGGGTAAGAACATGTCGTGTTCAACTTTGAATTTTCCAAACAAAAAATAACAAAAATTTCACTTCAAGTTATAAATGCCAACAAAGTAAAGATTAAGAAAAGGCCCATCACACTTTGTTATTGCAATGAACAATGTATATGGAAGGGATATGGGATGGCAATCCCAAATGAACAAAAAATTCACTTCAAGTTATAAATATCAACAAAGTAAAGATTAAGAAAAGGCCCATCACACTTTGTTGTTACAATGAACACTGTATATGAAAGGGATATGGGATGGCAGCCCCAAAAGCATTGACAAGTTCGATTCCCAAGGCATGGGCCCAAATTCTTCACAAAGAAACATTGTCATAATTCAAATGCAAAAATTGATTTGATTCAACTTCCACAAGCTATTCCACCCAAGATGTAATGTGGGAAACTACTAATGAGGTATACCAAAACACTACACTCCCTTCAATAAACAACTAATGAGGTATACCAAAACACTACACACTCCTTCAATAAACAAACAATAATTGTTAAAAAGAAAACACGAAGAATCACAATTATAAACTTAACATTAAGACTTCACAATATCTCTGAAATTATAATCATTTAAAATCTCACAAGTGCAACTTTGTTCAAAATATCTATGAAATTATCATTCTTGGGCGTCTTTAAAATATATAAAATGGTGCTAACACAAATTATAGATGTAAACAAATTATAGACTTTTAACCTACTTAAAAATTATAGATTTTTTAATTTTGATAGTTAGTTCAATTAGTCTAGAGTTAGATATCAGTTTAACTTAACATTAAGACTTCACAATATCTCTGAAATTATAATCATTTAAAATCTCACGAGTGCAACTTTGTTCAAAATATCTATGAAATTATCATTCTTGGGCGTCTTTAAAATATATAAAATGGTGCTAACACAAATTATAGATGTAAACAAATTATAGACTTTTTAACCTAGTTACAAATTATAGATTTTTTAATTTTGATAGTTAGTTCAATTAGTCTAGAGTTAGATGTCAGTTTATCTTCCTTATTAGTCCCTGCCCTTCGGGCGGCACAGGAACTCTTAGTAATCGTTTTACCACTGTTGACACTCAAATCAATACAACCGAACAATTTTAACCAAAGTTTGTGAATATGACACTTTCCCTCCACCAATAAAAAACTTAAGACAATTTTTATCACCAATAGAAAAATGTGAGGTCTTATATGGCCTCATTTCTATGCAAAAGCCACACTGTATAAAGGAAACTTAGATTAAAAAAAACCTTTGCTGAGCGATTTTTTCTCAAGTAAAGTAATGCTAGAAAATAATTCTAGCAATACTTTACTAACAATAAATGTTTATGTTTTATGTATAATACTTTTCATACTACTATAAGTTTAGTTTGATCATGGTTAAGGTGGCTGTCAGTTTGGTTGCAATGTGGCCGTACTTACAATGGACAAGGGTATAACATCCAATCTTCTCTTATCCTCTATAAGAATTGTCCCCATTGTAAAGAATGTCCCCATTGTGCTTGTCACTCCAAATGACTGGACGTTAACACTCAGCCTTCTCACTGTCTTTTTAGCTCGCTTAGTGTGCTATGAGCTACGCCTGAGAGGCTAAAAAACAAACCGCACGGAATTGCACATGCGGCCGCATGGAGCTGCACATGCAATTGGTGATTGTTTTGAGGTATAAATGAGTTCATTTCATACCCATTCTATCTCATTTTACCAATTACCTAATAGCTATAGAATCATATAATGAACAATTTGTTAGAGCCCATGAGATACAAACTTCGTGGTTTATCATGCTATGTCTTTACATGAATTTTTAAAGATATATTAATGTAGAAGCAACTATGGATATTTTTATAGCTCTTTAAATTCACAAAAAATTATGAATGTTTGAATTTACCTTGCTTTGCTTCTTGCTTTTATTCCCAACCTTGTTTCTCTGCTGATATTTATGCTGCTCGCTTCCCTTTGGGGAATGAGCAATGGCGCTGGTGCTGTTCGTGCTACTGGTGCTATCAGTAAACTGCTAGTGCTTCTTCTCAGTAAACTTGGTCGACTGGCGGCTAATTCACAGGGTTCAACTGGGGCTTCGTAGCTGCTTCTAATCCTGTTTCCACTTATACCTCTATCTTTACTGCTACCTATTGCCCTTATCCCTGCCCTCGATGCCTTTGCTACTAAGATGCTCCTACCTTTTCCTTTGTTACCCTTGCCGCTAAAGCCTATGCCTCTATCTATCTGTGCTAGATCATGTAGATTCGTTTCGATAGGAGAAGAGCATATAGCGAGCGAAGACGAGAGAGATCAATTTCGATAACACCAAGAAAAGCTCGTGATTCAAATTATCTAACTGGTAATTCCTGAAGTCGTGTTGAGTTTTGTTGCCCCGTTCGTCCACTTAGTTGGTCCCATGACACGACTTTAAATTCTCCTCTATCATGCTTATTCTATCGCATACCCAACATACCACAATTCCCATTCAATTCGGGTACTCCCGGACTTTCTGTTACATATGCATTCTTTACGCCTTATGTTCGCTTCATTATACAGCCTTCAATAGGAAATCCAACCATTCTATTGCTTTTCTTTGGTACAGGATAAAATCTCCCTCCTTCCATGGTGGGCTTCCCTCCTTCCATGGCGGCCACGGCCGAATTCGTGGTTCCCAGATCGATTCCCACAACCTTCTCGCAGACGAACCTAAGAGGCCCCACAGCCCGCCTTCTGGATTGTTGCAACTACTTGCTATATGATTGCAATCACAATCCCGAAGTAACATCTAGTTCTAGTATTGTCAGCCTAACTTGAACTGGTTCTGCTCAGACTCATCCACTGATTCTGATACCAATAGACTGTTGGAAAAAGGTTAATTCTTACCTAACCCGAAGCTTCCACCAACTTCGAGAGAGCTCGTGACAATCCACCGACACTCCGAGAACCCTCTGGACACTCTAGAGTCTTCCATGGCCTCTATAAATATGAGGCAGATGTATCTTTTTTGATCAATTAAGCAATAAAGAATTTGTCTGTGTGTTATTCTTCTGTATTCATTTGGTTCTTCTCTCTTCATCTTGGTATCAGAGAATAGGACTGGGCTCACTCTCTCACGGGAGGGCCCAGGATCTAGAGAGGAGTCGCCCAGTGATGCAGATATGAGTGGAAGAGCCTCCTATCCATTGCGCTGAAGAGGAGCAAACCCTGCGCCACAGAGCCGAAGGGGAGTAGTAAGTGCCGAGAGTCGTGAAGAGAGGCCCGACGAATAGAAATATTGCACGGGCCGCGCGTGGGAGGCTACTGTTGATTTTAGTAAAGGTTGTTGACAATTGTAGAAGAGTCGTTTGCAAACCCTAGTCGCTGCTGGAGAAGTTGAGACTGTCCTCAAGTAGAGAGCTGCAACGAGAACAAAGGAGTGAGAATCGGATTCAGACTCCGCAACATGGCCCTGATTTTTTAGTTACTGCAAGTGGTGGAGGGCCGTGAGACAGAAAGGAGGACATAGAGTTCGTAAAGAGGCCATGAAAAGTCCGACGAACAAAAATACTNAGAAATATATCGTGCTGGTGCGTTTGCTTGGATTTCTTGCCCTCAGAGCCAAGGGAGGATGTTTTCATCTATTTGGCTTCTGGTTCGGTACATGGTTTTGCTTTTGCAGTTTGTCTTCTTTTTATGCAATATCGTCTTTTCTATAATGGTTGCTTGGTTGTTATGGTGCTTGACATGGATGTCCTTGTTTTACTTTGAAACAACGCCCTCTGCGGGTTTAGTTCATGTGTTTATGGATCATTCACAAAGTATATGTCTGACTTAAACTCGAAGTGAAAGTTGACTTAAGTCAAGTATTTCTATGTAAAAGTCCTTCTTTAGATTTGTAGAAAGGCCATTGAGTAATAGAAAAGTGCTTGGAATGGTCATGTGAGTTTCAATCTTAGAGAAAGTTAAGAAGGTTAAGGTCAAGTGATTGAGTCTTTGAATGAGTCTAAAAGATTTGTGAAAATGTGAAAAAGGAGTCTTGAAATGTAAAGTCATTACAGGAGAGTATTAATCTCAAGAAGAGTCAAAAGCGAGAGTTGGTTTGTT
>JASDQU010242784.1:201437-238950 GCA_032191745.1 Picea mariana
CAAGCATGATGTAGGAGAATTGTGAATGAAATTCTTGCTTTCTTTTTGTTTAAAATAAATATTTACCCCAACGGAATCGTTATTAGAGGTCTCACATCTTAAGACTCTGCGTATTCATATGTGTTTGTTTTTGATTGGTTGCTTCTTCAGCAAGGATTGCATTACTCTACAATTTTTGAGAATGCAAAGTGATTTAAAAAAAATGCTTTGTTTCCTTCCTGCGCACAACATATATAAGATATGTCATACATTTTTAATGTAGTAGTGAGTTTATCTATCTGTTTCCTGTAGTATTATCCTAGCATGATTATATAGTCCAAAAATTAGGGTGGTCCTACTCCTTGGATTACGTTCGTTCCCATATGCTTCACCATTCTCGACTTTTTAAGTGGATTCTGTTTACAGTTTGAAACATGCATATAATAGCTCTGTCGTGCATTGATATATATATTTGACTATGTTTAAATTTTGAGACATATAGGTGCATATAATAGTTATGTTCTCTCATTGATGCATATTCGACTCTGTTTAAAGTTTGAAACATAGATGTGCATAGAATAGCTCTGTTCGTTCATTCAACTCTGTTTAAAGTTTGAAAACATATATACACATATAATGGCTCTATTCGTTCATTTGACTATGTTAAAGTTTGAAACATATATATGCATATAATAAATCTGTTCGTTCATTAATACATAATCGTTTCTGTTTAAAAAAATTGATTCTGGAAAATAAATCTGCAATTAAATCCTACAATCTATTCACTGAATTTCGAACAGTTTTTGTCTAGGTTCTTGTATGCATACCAGCGTTAAGGATCCCACTATAAAAATAACCAATTCGTTCCACAAAGGTAGAATACTGAATATTTAGGTACAGGAAAGGACTTACAGCAGTTACACAATCATTAAAACAGATACTAGAACTCTTATGTATAGCGATAACATGTACAGTATCTCCAATATAAAATCATTCAGAAATATAGAGTTTAGAGTACATATCTGAACTAAGCTTGCAGAGGAAAAAAAGGGAACAACCACGTTCCTCCTAACCGTAGAACCGAGAAGCCACGATTACTTTCCCGATTCACCCCCTAGCCCGACCATGAGTCCATAAGGGAGAACTTGAAATCCCTTTACAACACTGTCCTTCAACGCAGTCAACCTTTTCTCCTTCCCTCACACCCTTCCAGTGTTCATAACAGCATGTTAAAAAAGAAAAAAACCAAAATAGACTCTTTTCCCAGTGTACTTAGCAACATCCTACCTCCTCACATATGCTTATTTGTAACTTGCCTAGGTCTTTTTCCTTCTTTGGAATTTTCACAACTTCCTAAATCCCTGGTTTTCTGGGGCTGCCAATGGCCAAATCATTAATTTTCCACTTATAAAAATCAGCCCAGGGGTAGTTCCAACATGTTCCCCACTCATGGAGTCATGGTCAACTACTTTTAACATGGCTGTTCCATTTGTCTTCTTGCAATCAATATAAAATATTCTGTTTTCAAACAAGTGTCATTGTCAAATAGTTAGTTGGGTCAAATCAAAGTTCTACCCAGCAGTCATAATAATTTATTACAATTAACAAATTCAAAATTTGGAGTTGCCATAAATGGAAAAAAAATTCCAAATTCGAATTTACCAAAAACGAAATAATTCCAAGAAATTTAAATTTCCAAATAATTTTATTTTGGGGGATGTCACATCCTCTCCCCCTTCAATAAAACACTATCCTCAGTGTTCGCTCCTTTCTTGGAACAACATTAGATGATATTTCCGCAAGTCTCCCTCCAATTCCCAAGTGGCCTCCTCAGGACTAAGGTGCTTCCATTGCACCTTTACCTGAGCGACGACTCTATTCAGAAGCGCTATTTCTCTTCGATCCAGAATGCATAGGGGTTCCACCTGGAATTCACCTTCGGGTTCCACCTGTACCAAGTTCAAATCAATCATATGAGTAGGGTCATGAACATATTTTTTCAATAAAGAAACATGAAATACATTATGAATTCTTATATTCGCTGGCAAAGCAAGTTGATACGCTACGGGTCCAATTCAAGATAGTATTTCGAAGGGCCCACAGAACCTGGGTGCCATCTTGGCACATTTTCCTAGCTTCAATGATCTTTTTCAGGCTTTGACCTTCAAATATACATGGTCTCCTGCTTGAAACTCTAAGTGTCTTCTTTTCAGATCTGCATAGCTCTTCTGTCTGTCCTGTGCTTCCTTCATGTTCTATTGTACCTTTCTTACCATGTCCTCCATTTCTTGGAGCATTTCCAGTCCAACCATGAGTCTATCAGCTGGGTTATCCCAACTAATTGGATTCGTACACTTTCTGCCATACAAAAATTCAAAAGGGCTCAACTTTTCTGAAGTTCGGTACCCATTGTTATATGCAAATTATACCAAGTGTATATAATCCTCCCACTTGTTTGGTTTTGTTATTACGTACATGCGGAGCATATCCTCTATGATTTGGTTTGTCCTTTCGGTTTGTCCATCCGTTTGTGGATGACAACTTGTACTGAAATTCAAGTTGGTGTTGAGCCTTCCAAACAATTCCTTCCAAAAAGCGGATGTGAATTTTACGTTTCTATCTGAAATCACCATTTTAGAAATACCATGCAGTCTAAAGATTTATTTCATGAATATTTCAGCGATGTCTATAGCTTTAAAAGTAGACTTTATAGGAATAAAGTGTCCAGACTTACTGAGTTTATCGATTACAACCATGATGGAGTCATTATGTTTCTGGGTTTTAGGCAAACCTGTTATAAAGTCGAGTGATATAGTCTCCCATTTCCATTCTGGTACTGGTAATGGCTATAAGAGGCCGGTTGGATGTTGGTGTTCAGTCTTAACCTGCTGACAATCTTGGCACCTAGCCAAGTATTCTGCTGTTTCTCCCTTCATATTAGGCCAATAAAATAGTTTCCTAAATGATGTTATCGTTTTCTGGTAACCTGGGTGGCGAGAATACGGCTTCTTATGCACTTCGTCCAACATTGTTAATTTTAACCTTGATGAATCTAGTATGTAAAGTCTATTTTTAAATTGTAGCAGCCCTTTCTTGTCGATACTTAGATCTGGTTTATCTGAGTTCATGGTATTGTTTGGTATTTCTTTCATTATTTTAGTATAGTTTTTGTCATCAACACCTGCCATCCTTATTCTTTCTTCCAAATCACTATCTGCCCTGCTAATATTCATCTCAAATAATCCATGGATTCTTCTACTTAAAGCATCTGCTGCTTTGTTTTCCTTGGCCTTGATATGTCTAACCTCGAAGTCGAATTCGCTCAATAAGGCTAACCACCTTGCTTGCCTTGCGTTAATATATGGTTGGTTAAACAGACATTTCACCCCGTTGTAGTCTGTTAATAATAGGAATCTTCTGCCCATTATGTAGTGTCGCCACATATTTAAGGCGTGTATTACTGCTGCCAATTCTAAGTCATGAGTGACGTAATTTCTCTCGTGTTCTTTTAATTTCCGGGACTCATAGAAAATAACGTGTCCTTCCTGAGTTAGGACACCACCTAGCCCTTCTTTACTCACATCGACACATACGGTGAATTCTTTATCTGGGTCTACTACTTTCAATATGGGTGTCGTTGTCAATAATTCCTTTAGTTTTTTGAAGCTATCTTGACATTTCTCTGACCAGTTAAAACTGGTGCCTTTCTTTTGTAGTGATGTGATAGGGTAGGCTGTCTTGGAAAACCCTTCTATAAACCTGCGGTAGTATCTGATGATTCCCATGAATGACCGTATATATGCTACATCTTTAGGTATCGGCCATTCCATAATGGATTTCATCTTTTCTGGGTCTACGACAATGCCCTCTACTGAGATTACATGTCCAGGATGTTGTACTTATTTCTGATAGAAGGCACACTTGTCGAAATTGGCATACAGTTTGTGCTTCCTTAACGTTTGCAGAACTATTCTTAAGTGTTCCTCATGTTCCTCCTCTGTCTTTGAATAGACCAGGATATCGTCGATGAATACTACCATGAACTTGTCCAAGTACTCACTAAAAATACTGTTCATTAGGCAAATAAACGTGGCTGGGGCATTAGTGAGTTCGAAAGGGATGACTACAAACTCGTAGTGACCCTATCTTGTCCGAAATGCTATTTTGTTTATGTCCTCGTCTTTTATCCGAACTTGATGATAACCGGATCGTAAATCCAATTTTGAAAAGATCTTGGCCCCACCTACTTGATTAAACAAATCATTTATCCTTGGTAAGGGATATTTATTCTTAATAGTCAGTTTGTTCAGTTGTCTATAATCGATACATAATCTTAGAGTATCATCCTTCTTTTTCACAAAGAGGACTAGTGCTCCCCAAAGTGAGACACTTGGTCTGATATACTCTTTGTCTAACAATTCCTGTAGTTGTATTTTTAATTTTTTCAGTTCTGGTAGACTCATCCGGTAAGGCGCCTTTGAGATAGGGGCAGAATCGGGTAATAGATCTATGGAGAAGTCTATTTCCCTTCTAGGGGGTAATTCTGGTATTTCATCCACAAACATGTCTCTAAAATCACGTAGGACAGCAAAGTCTTCCAACTTTGGCTTATCCTTCCTTTCTGCTAAACTCGTCATTTAGATGGCATAAACTTGACATCCTTTTCTCACACATTTATTTAGTTGCATCGCTGAAATTTGTCTGACTGATATCGATTTCGGTATACCTTGGGCTATCCTGGTGGTGCCAGAATCATCTTTATAGCTAAGTATCTTTGTATAACAATTTAATATTGCTTTGTGTTGTTCCAACTAGTCCATTCCAATAATCATGTCATAAGATCCTAGTGGTAGGATTTTGAGAATGGTTCTTATAGTTTGACCATCGAGGTTGAATTCAAAATCTGAAATATAGTCGATTACTTTCCTTTTTATACTTGTTGCTAGTTGCACAAGCCATGATTTTGCGTGCTTCAGTCTCTTAAGTTTATTTGACTTTACTAACTTCAGAGTAATATAACTTAATGTTGCTCCGGGGTCAATTAAAACAAAAATTCGAGTGTCATGGATTTTACCTTCGACTTCTACCACTGAGGACTAGTGGTCAGCTTGTCGTCCATCGATGGCTGCATTTATCCGATGTAGGCTCCTTCTCACGTCTCCCACTGTTAAGGCTTCTTGCAGGTTATGAACAACAATTCTGTTTGTTGAACTCAAACGTGGGCAGTTCCTCGTGAGATGAGGTTCTCCACATTCCCAACACTTTAATGGCTCATGGGAGTTGTCCCCAAAAATCCTTGTTGCCAGGTTTACCAGTTTTCCACTTCCTTACGTATTTGGAAGATTGGAGTGAAAATCCTTTCTCGAAAAACTCTTTGTTGTATTCCGATAAGGAGCTGGCTGGTACCCCTTCTTTCGTTGGTTCATTCGATATTGTTTCTTATCCTTCCATGCTTTGGGAAACTCTACTCACTGATTATATTGGTTATAGCACATTCGCGCTTTTCTGAATACTTCACTTAAGGATTTGGGGTTGTCAAACTCAATTATGTCCTTGTAGGACTGTGGTAGATAGCTTATAAATTGCTGAATTTTACTTTATCCTCCTGGATGTACGGTACAAACCTTAGCAGATCCATAAATTTATTTATAAGGTCCTCCATTGTCATCTGTCCGAGTCGTAACTCGTAAAATTCTTTTGTCTTCCTTTCATAGTAATTTTCAGAAAGGTATTTTTTCTTGAAATGCTTCTTAAAGTCAGACCATTCCAATTGTTTCTCCTTTAGGCCCTTGGCCAATTTTAGATCTTGCCACCAAATACTAGCCTTCCCTTTCAGATTGTAGATGGCCATCTTGACCTTCATCTTGCTGGAATAGTTGTAGATTTGGGAATATTTTTTTATGTCTAACAACCATGCCTTTGCTACTTCTCCTGTCCTAGATTCCCCATCAAAGATGGTGGGTTTAATCTTTTTGAATTCTCCTTCAAGTTGGTCTACTTGTTTTCTTTTTCTATCAGTTTTAGTTCCATCTTCAGCTAGAGGTGTTCCTTCAGACGAACTATCTCCTTTTTTTGTTTCTGGCCCTGAGTTCTTGGAGACTCTCTTGCTGACTTCTTCATCGTTATTATTGTCTTTTGGGCTTTTCTTGGTCACTATACTGCGCAGCAGGACTTCGTTTATCTCCCGCTGTTCTTGCTATGCCTTCTTCAATTTTTCATTGTCGACTTTAAAGATCTGTAGCTCAACAATCAGGTTCCTCATTGTTTCCAACACTTCTGTGGGTGAGCTTCTGTCACTATTCTGCCTTGTATCTCTAGGAGGTCCTTGTTGTGGATTTTCTTCCATCCTATTTTCTGCATTGTCTCAAGATGTCATACTTATTCACCAAAACAGAGAAGGTTTTTTGTCTATAACCACACAATTTATTAGTTTTTTTTTTTTTTTGAAAAAAAAAATTATATACTAAGCACTACAGTGGTCCTGTTCAAGCCCAGTGTTGTAACTTTCACTCTGATACCATATATAATGAACCTCAAAATTCTCATAAAAAAAAAAATTCAGTGGTACAATATTTGCTACTTAACTTCGTTTAATCCACTTGTGTTCTAGGTACTTACACTTTATTTTTGCTTGCATGACCTTATGACATACTAGCTTAATACTCTTGGCTTAAGCTTAATACACTTGGCTTAATAACTCACAAAAACGAATGGAAGTAAATTCAAATTCTTACTTTATTATAAGGGATTCATTATAATGTCCACACCTACCTATATGCTAGGATTGGAATTTCAGTACTTTATTATAAGGCCTTTATTATAATGCCCGCACCTACCTAAATGCTAGGATGGGAATTTCAGTCCCTTTGTTTTAATAGAATCGGACTAATGGATTTTTTTTGTGCATAAATTTATGTCTCGGGTTTTAAATGCTTATACACTACCTAACTATGTCAACATTAGTCTTCAATATTGATCGTGGTACATGACAGGAAAGGTTTTAAGGAGATTAATGAAGGGTTTAGGAGTGGGTTCCAAGTGTTTTCCTTTGATGGCTCTACTTTAGTTATGTTACAACTTGTCCTTACCACAACAAACTGAACCCGATCGAGTCTGTGTCATTCCCTGCACAACTGAACTAACTAACTCCCCTCCGCTTGCCAGAGTAACGAAAAGACAACTTCATGGTTTGGCAGCCGACTAGTTCACTGGACAATCATAGTTTTACTGTTGGTTTACTTCGTATCTTCTGCATTTAGGATGGTGGATGTACATGTCAAGAGGAGTTTAAGACTCTGTGCGGGAATATAATTAAGGGTCCTACTAACCTCAACCCCGATGTCTCGTTCTCCTGCTCCTCCCAATCTTGATGTGCGAGTTTGCCCTAGTGTAAGGTTTTGTACTTCCCATGCTGTAGAGAGTGTATTCGTGCCTCTTAGGTCTTGGCAGTCTCATTTCTCCCTGGTAACTTGGAAGGAAAGGGATCTGTGTTATGCAAGCTTCCACAGGGAAAAAAATATGTCGCCTCTGTGAGAAACCCTTGGTGCAGTCGATGACAATACCTGGTAAGTTTTCTCTAGGGGACTATCGTATTTTGGATTCGAGCAGAGTTTGTTGTATTGGTTGAAACTGAGAAGAATTTGTTTTCTGTACACTTTACTGTGGGCTACAAAATTTCCTTACTCCTGATAGAGTCTATGCATTCTTTTTAGTTTAGTAGTGGCAATAGAAAATGTTTTCTTACTATAACCACGAGTCGCAAAACCTCTACTTCTGTGAACCTATACTTCGTGTTCATTGTTTGTGTCCCGTGGGTGTATTTTCCGATTTAATACTTTGTTTACCACATACTTAGCAACTGTAAACTGGTATGACTTAGAGTAGATCCGATTAGTTACACCTTCGTCGTGCTACATGAACTAAAGGGTCCAATTGGGTTCTCAACGTATATGTTTCTCCTCTGTCACTGGTGCATAACGTTTGTAGGAAGATAATGATCTACCGGTAAATTATCCCTCGATGATGCTAGGTTATTCTCCAGTATTACTTTTACTGGTGAAAAGTATGATATCGTTCTTTTCATTCTTTGCTTTGTTCGTCAAGGGTTTCTATCAAATGATTTCTTGCTCTTGAATTCACAATGCTATTTTATTTTGTCAAGGAAATTGTTTAACATTCTGTATAAAGGGTTTTCTCTATATTAATGGTGGGGCTCTTACTATTGTTAGGGTACCCACCAGGAGCTCTCGGACCCTTTTCTCCTCGGTCGGGGTTGACTACGAAGAAAAGCATGGTAACAGGAGGGTGTGGCGTTTCGACCCTAAGTTAAGTAATTCAACAGCTATGGTTATCATTGTTCCCTTTCGAGTTTATAAAACAAGATTCTACTCTCTAATTTTTTTCTAATGTTTACCATGATGGCCGAATGTAGGTGTGCCCACTTAAAAGTGCGGGTTTCGGCCTCTGTTCATCCTGGCAAAGGTACTCGGGTTCCAAAATATGACCCTTGAACTGGTTTCTAAAACCACGACTTAGAGGTCTCGATTATGTTCGTAGTTTTTTTATGTTAAGAGTAACCTTTATTCTTGCACTGATTCCCTATATCGGATAACTGAGGGTTTAATCCAGTTTTTGTTTATCAAAGTTCCAATTTAAGGATATATATATATATATATATATATATATATGCAACCATGATGTGGGAGACTTGTGAATGAAATTGTTGTTTTCTTTTTGTTTAAAAGAAATATTTACCCCAACATAATCGTTATTAGAGGTCTCGCATCTTTAGACACTGCGTATTCATATGTGTTTGTTTTTTATTGGTTTCTTCTTCAACAAGGATTGCATTACTCTACAATTTCTAAGAATGTGAAGCGTTTTAACAAAAATGCTTTGTTTCCTTCCTGCGCACAACATATATAAGATATGTCATACATTGTTAATGTAGTAGTGAGTTTATCTATCTGTTTCCTGTAGTATTATCCTAGCATGATTATATTGTCCAAAAATTAGGGTGGTCCTACTCCTTGGATTACGTTCGTTCCCATATGCTTCACCATTCTCAACTATTTAAGTGGATTCTGTTTACAGTTTGAAACATGCATATAATAGCTCTATCGTGCATTGATATATATTCGACTTTGTTTAAAGTTTGAGACATATAGGTTCATATAATAGTTATGTTCGCTCATTGATGGATATTCAACTCTGTTTAAAGTTTGAAACATATATGTACATAGAATAGCTCTGTTCGTTCATTCGACTCTGTTTAAAGTTTGAAAACATATATACGCATATATTGCCTTTGTTCGTTCATTTGACTCTGTTAAAGTTTGAAACATATATACGCATATAATAGCTCTGTTCGTTCATTGATACATAATCGATTCTGTTTAAAAAAATTGTTTCTGGAAAATAAATCTGCAATTAAATCCTACAATCTATTCATTAAATTTCGAACAGTTTTGTCTAGGTTCCTGTATGCATACCAACATTAAGGATCCCACTATAACAATAACCAATTTGTTCCACAGAGGTAGAATACTGAATATTTAGTTACAGGAAAAGTCTTACAGCAGTTACACGATCATTAAAACAGATACTAGAACTCTTCCGTATACCGATAACATGTACAGTATCTCCAATATAAAATCATTCGGATAGATAGATTTTAGAGTACGTATCTGAACTAAGCTTGCAGAGAAAACAAAGGGAACAACCACGTTCCTCCCAACCATAGAACCGAGAAGCCACGATTACTTGCCCGATTCACCCCCTAGCCCGACCATGAGTCTGTAAGGGTGAACTTGAAATCCTTCTACAACATTGTCCTTCAACTCAGTCACCCTTTTCTCCTTGCCTCACACCCTTCTAGTGTTCATAACAGCAAGTGAAAAAAGAAAAAAACCAAAATAGACTCTTTCCCCAACATACTTAGTAGCGTCATGCCTCCTTACATATGCTTATTTGTAACTTGCCTAGGTCTTTTTCCTTCTTTGGAATTTTCGTAGCTTCCTAAATCCCTAGTTTTCAGGGGTTGCCAATGGCCAAATCATTAATTTTCCACCTGTAAAAATCAGCCCAGGGGTAGTTCCAACATGTTCCCCACTCATGGAGTCATGGTCAACTATTTTTAACATGGCTGTTCCATTTGTCTTCCTGCAATCAATATAAAATATTTTGTTTTCAAACAAGTGTCTTTGTCAAATAGTTAGTTGGGTCAAATCAGAGTTCTGCCCAACAATCATAATAATTTATTACAATTAACAAATTCGAAATTCGGAATTGCCATAAATGGAAAATTTTTTCCAAATTTGAATTTACCAAAAACAGAATAATTTCCTAGAAATTTAAATTTTCAAATTATTTTATTTTGGGGGATGTCACATCCTTTCCCCCTTCAATAAAAAACTATCCTCGGTGTTCATTCCTTTCTTGGAACAAGATTGGATGATATTTCCGTAAATCTCCCTCCAATTCCCAAGTGGCCTCCTTAGGACTAAAGTGCTTCCATTGCACCTTTACCTGAGCGACGACTCTATTCCGAAGTTTTATTTCTCTCCAGTCCAGAATGCATAGGGGTTCCACCTGGAATTCTCCTTCAGGTTCCACCTATACCAAGTTCCAATCAATCATATGAGTAGGGTCGTGAACATATTTTTTCAATAAAGAAACATGAAATACATTATGAATTCTTATATTCACTGGCAAAGCAAGTTGATATGCTACGGGTCCAAATCGAGGTAGTATCTCGAAGGGACCATAGAACTTGGGTGCCATCTTGGCACAATTTCCTATATGCAATGAGCTTTTCTAGGCCTTGACCTTCAAATATACATGGTCTCCCACTTGAAACTCTAAGTGTCTTCTTTTCAGATCTGCATAGCTCTTCTGTCTGTCCTGTGCTTCCTTCAAGTTCTGTTGTACCTTTCTTACCATGTCCTCCATTTCTTGGAGCATTTTTGGTCCAACCATGAGTCTGTCAGTTGGGTTATCCCAACTAATTGGAGTCGTACACTTTCTTCCATACAAAACTTTGAAATGGCTCAAATTTTCTGAAGTTTGGTACCCATTGTTATATGTGAATTCTACCAAGTGTATATAATCCTCCCACTTGTTTGGTTTTGTTCTTACATACATGCAGAGCATATCTTCTATGATTTGGTTTGTCCTTTTGGTTTGTCCATCTATTTGTGGATGATAACTTGTACTGAAATTCAAGTTGGTATTGAGCCCTGCAAACAATTCCTTCCAAAAAGAGGATGTGAATTTTACATCTCTATCTGAAATCACCATTTTAGGAATACCATGCAGTCTAAAGATTTCTTTCATGAATATTTCAAAGATGTTTATAGATTTAAAAGTAGACTTTACAGGAATAAAGTGTTCAAACTTACTGAGTTTATTGATTACAACCATGATGGAGTCATTATGTTTGTGAGTTTTAGGCAAACCTGTTATAAAGTCGAGTGATATAGTCTCCCATTTCCATTCTAATACTGGTAATGGATGTAAGAGGCCGACTGAATGCTGGTGTTTGGCCTTAAATTGCTGACAATCCTGGCACCTAGCCAAGTATTCCGCTGTTTCGCCCTTCATATTAGGCCAATAAAATAGTTTCCTAAGTGCTGTTATCATTTTCTGGTAACTTGGGTGGCCAGAATACGGCTTCTTATGCACTTCGTCCAAGATTGTTAATTTTAACCCTACTGAATCTGGTATGTAAAGTCTGTTTTTAAATCGTAGCAGTCCTTTCTTGTCGATACTTAGATTTGGTTTATCTGAGTTAGTGGTATTGTTTGGTAGTTCTTCCATTATTTTAGTATAGTTTTTGTCATCAACACCTGCCATCCTTATTCTTTCTTCCAGATCACTATTTTCCCTGCTAATATTCATCTCAAATAATCAATGGATTCTTCTACTTAAAGCGTCTACTACTTTGTTTTACTTGCCCTTGATATGTCTAACCTCGAATTCAAATTCGATTAAGAAGGCTAACCACCTTGCTTGCCTTGCATTAAGATCTGGTTGGTTAAACAAATATTTCACCCCGCTGTTGTCCGTTAATAATAGGAATCTTCTGCCCATTATGTAGTGTCACCACATATTTAAGACATGTATTACTGCTGCCAATTCTAAGTCATGAGTGACGTAATTTCGCTCGTGTTCTTTTAATTTATGGGACTCATAAAAAATAACGTGTCCTTCCTGAGTTAGGACACCACCTAGATCTTCTTTACTCGCACCGACACATATGGTGAATTATTTATCTGGGTCTACTACTTTCAATATGGGTGTCATTGTCAATAATTCCTTTAGTTTGTTGATGTTGTCTTGACATTTCTCTAACCAGTTAAACTTGGTTCCTTTCTTTTGTAGTGATGTGATAGGGTAGGTTGTCTTGGAAAACCCTTCTATAAACCTGCGATAATATTCGGTGATTCCCATGAATGACCGTATATCCGCTACATCTTTAGGTACCGACCATTCCATAATGGATTTCGTCTTTTCCAGGTCTACGACAATGACCTCTGCTGAAATTACATGTCCAAGATATTATATTTCTTTCTAATAGAAGGCACACTTGTCGAAATTGGCCTACAATTTGTGCTTCCTTAACATTTGCAGAACTATTCTTAACTGTTCCTCATGTCCCTCCTCCGTCTTTTAAAAGACCAGGATATCGTCGATGAATACTACCATGAACTTGTCCAAGTACTCACTGAAAATACTGTTCATTAGGCACATAAACGTGGTTGGGGCATTAGTGAGTTTGAAAGGGATGACTACAAACTCGTAGTGACCATATTTTGTTCGAAATGTTGTTTTGTTTATGTCCTCGTCTTTTATCTGGACTTGATGATAACCAGATCGTAAATCCAATTTTGAAAAGATCTTGCCCACCCCAACTTGATCGAACAGATCATTTATCCTTAGTAAGGGATATTTATTCTTAATAATCATTTTGTTTAGTGTTCTATAATTGATACATAATCTTAGAGTACCATCATTCTTTTTCACAAAGAGGATTGGTGCTCCCTAAGGTGAGACACTTGGTCTGATATACTCTTTATCTAACAATTCATGTAGTTGTATTTTTAATTATGTCATTTCTGGTAGAATAATCTGGTAAGGTGCCTTTGAGATAGGGGTAGAACCGGGTAACAGATCTATGGAGAAGTCTATTTCCCTTCTAGGGGGTAATTCTGGTATCTCATCCACAAACATCTCTCTGAAATCATGTAGGACAGCAAATTCTTCCAACTTTGGCTTATCCTTCCTTTCTACTAAACTCGTCACTTGGATGGCATAGACTTGACATCCTTTTCTCACACATTTCTTTAGTTGTATCGTTGAAATTTGTCTGACTGATACCGGTTTCGGTATACCTTGGGCTGTCCTGGTGGTGCCAGAATCATCTTTATAGCTAAGTATCTTTGTATAACAATTTAATATTTCTTTATGTCGTTCCAACCAATCCATCCCAATAATCATGTCGTAAGATCCTATTGGTAGGATGTTCAGATTGGATCTTATAGTTTGACCATCTAGGTTGAATTCAAAATCTGAAATATAGTCAATTACTTTCCTTTTTGTACCTGTCGCTAGTTGCACAAGCCATGATTTTGTGTGCTTCAGTCTCTTAAGTTTATTTGACTCTACTTCCTTCGGAGTAATATAACTTAATGTTGCTCCGGGGTCAATTAAAATAGAAATTCGAGTGTCATGGATTTTACCTTCGACTTCTACCACTGAGGACTGGTAGTCAGCTTGTCGTCCATCGATGGCTGCATTTATCCGATGTAGGCTCCTGCCCACGTCTCCCACTGTCGAGGCTTCTTGCAGGTTATGAACAACAGTTCTGTTTGTTGAACTCAATAGTGGGCAGTTCCTCCTGAGATGAGGTTCTCCACATTCCCAACACTTTAATGGATCACGAGAGTTGTCCCCAAACCTCCTCATTCCCAGGTTTATCGGTTTTCCGCTTCCTTGCGTATTCAAAAGATTGGAGTGAAAATCCTTTCTCAAAAAACTCTTTGTTGTATTCCGATAAGGAGCTGGTTGGTACCCCTTCTTCCGTTGGTTCATTCGATCTTGTTTCTTATCCTTCCAGGCTTTGTGAAACTCTGCTCACTGATTATATTGGTCATAACACATTCACGCTTTTTTTAATACTTCGCTTAAGGATTTGGGGTTGTCAAACACAATTCTGTCCCTGTAGGACTGTGGTAGACAACTTAGAAATCGTTGAATTTTTACTTTATCCTCCGGGATGTACGGTACGAACCTTAGCAGATCTAGAAATTTATTTATAAGGTCTTCCATTGTCATCTATCCGAGTCGTAACTTCTAAAATTCTTTTGTCTTTGTTTCGTAGAAATTTTCAGAAAGGTATTGTTTCTTGAAATACTTCTTAAAGTCAGACCATTCCAACTATTTCTCCTTTAGTCTCTTGGCCAATTTTAGATCTTGCCACCAAATACTGGCCTTCCCTTTCAGATTGTAGATGGCCATCCTGACCTTCATCTTACTGGAATAGTTGTAGATTTGGAAATACTTTTTGATGTCCAACAACCATGCCTCTGCTTCTTCTCCTATTCTGGATTCCCCATCAAATATGGTGGGTTTAATCTTTTTAAATTCTCCTTCAAGGCGATCTACTTGTTTTTTTTTCTGTCAGTTTTAGTTCCATCTTCAACTGGAGGTTTTCCTTCAGACGAACTATATCCTTTTTTTGTTTCTGGCCCTGAGTTCTTGGAGGCTCTCTTGCTGACTTATTCATCATTATTATTGTATTTTGGGCTTTTCTTGGTCACTATACTGCGCAATAGGACTTCGTGTATCTCCTACTGTTCTTGATGTGCCTTCTTCAATTTTTCATTGTCGGCTTTAAAGATCTGTATCTCAAGAATCAGGTTCCTCATTGTTTCCAAAACTTCTGTGGGTGAGCTTCTGTCACTATTCTACCTTGTATCTCCAAGAGGTCCTTGCTATGGATTTTCTTCCATCCTATTTTCTACATTGTCTCGAGCTGCCATACTTATTCACCAAAACAGAGAAGGTTTTTTGTCTGTAACCACACAATTTACTAGTTTTTTTTTTTTTTTGAGAAAAACAATCATATACTAAGAACTATAGTGGTCTTGTTCAGGCCCAGTGTTGTAACTTTCGCTCTGATACCATATGTAATGAACCTCAAAATTCTCATTAAAAAAAAAATTGTGGTACAATATTTGCTACTTAACTTTGTTTAATCCACTTGTGCGCCAGGTACTTACACATTGTTTTTGCTTGCATGACCTTATGACATACTAGCTCAATACTCTTGGCTTAAGCTTAATACGCTTGGCTTAATACCTTACAAAAACTAATGCAAGTATATTCAAATTCTTACTTTATTATAAGGGCTTCATTATAATGTCTGCACCTACCTATACACTTGGCTTAATACCTTACAAAAACTAATGCAAGTATATTCAAATTATTACTTTATTATAAGGGCTTCATTATAATGTCTGCACCTACCTATACGCTAGGATTGGAATTTCAGTACTTTATTATAAATCTTTTATTATAATTCCCGCACCTACCTAAACGCTAGGATGGGAATTTCAGTCCCTTTGTTTTAATAGAATCGGACTAATGAATTTTTTTGCGCATAAATTTATGTCTTAGGTTTTAAATGCTTATACACTACCTAACTGTGTCAACATCAGTCTTCAATCTTTATCGTGGTACGTGACAAGAAAGGTTTTAAGGAGATTATTGAAGGGTTGAGGAGTGGGTTCCAAGTGTTTTCCTTTGATGGCTCTACTTTAGTTATGTTACAACTTGTCCTTACCATAACGAACTGAACCCGATCGAGTCCACATCATTCCCTACACAACTGAACTAACTAACTCTCCTCTGCTTGCCAGAGTAACGAAAAGGAAACTTCATGGTTTGGCAACCGACTAGTTCACTGGACAGTCATAGTTTTACTGTTGGTTTACTTCGCATCTTCTGCATTTAGGATGGCGGATGTACCTGTCAGGAGGAGTTTAAGACTCTTTCTGAGAAATTAATTAAGGGTCCTACTAACCTCAACCCTGATGTCTCGTTCTCCTGCTCCTTCCAATCTTGATGCGCCAGCTTGCCCTAGTGTAAGGTTTTGTACTTCCCATGATGTAAAGAGTGTATTCGTGCGTCTTAGGTCTTGGCGGTCTCATTTCTCCCTGGTGCCTTTGAAGGAAACGGCTTTGTGTTATGCAAGCTTCCACAGGGAAAAAAATATGCCACCTCCGTGAGCAACCCTTGGTGCAGTCGACGACAATATGGTAAGTTTTCTCTAAGGGACTATTGTATTTCAGATTCGAGCAGAGTTTGTTGTTTTGGTTGAAACCAAGATTAATTTGTTTTCTGTACACTTTACTCTGGGTTACAGACTTTCCTTACTTCCGATAGAGTCTATGCATTCTTTTTAGTTTAGTAGTGGCAATAGAAAAGGTTTTCTAACTATAACCATGAGTCGCAAAACCTCTACTTCTGTGAACCTATACTTCGTGTTCACTGTTTGTGTCCCGTGGGTCTATTTTTCGATTTAATCCTTTGTTTACCCCATACTTAGCAGCTGTAAACTAGAGTGACTTAGAGTATTTCCGATTAGTTACACCTTCGTCGTGCTACAGTAACTAAAGGGTCCAACTGGGTTCTCAGCATATATGTTTCTCCTCCATGACTGGTGCATAACGTTTGTAGGAAGATAGTGCTCTACCGGTAAATTATCCCTCGATGATGCTAGGTTATTCTGCACTATTACTTTTATTGGTGAAAAGTATGATACTGTTCTTTTCATTCTTTGCTTTGTTCATCAAGGGTTTTTATCAAATGATTTCTTTCTCTTGAATTCGCAATGTTATTTTATTTTGTCAAGGAAATTGTTTAACATTCTGTATAAAGGGTTTTTTCTGTATTAATGGTGGGGCTCTTACTGTTGCGAGGGTACCCACCAGGAGCTCCTGGACACTTCTCTCCTCGGTCAGGGTTGACTACGAAGCAAAGCATGGTGACAGGAGGGTGTGGTGTTTCTACCCTAAGTTAAGTAATCCGACAACTATGGTTATCATTGTTCCCTTTCGAGTTTACAAAACAAGATTCTACTTTGTAATTTTTTTCTATTGTTTACCGTGATGGCCAAATGCAGGTGTGCCTACTTCACAGCGCGGGTTCCAGCCTCTGTTCATCCTGGCAAAGGTACTGGGGTTCCAAAATATGACCCTTCAACTTTTTTCTGAAGCCACGACGTAGAGGTCTTGATTCTGTTTGTAGTTTTCTGATGTTAAGAGTAACCTTTATTCTTGCACCGATTCCCTGTATCAGATAACTGAAGGTTTAATCTCGTTTTTGTTTATCAAAGTTCCAATTTAAGGATATATATATATATATATATATATATGCAAGCATGATGTGGGAGACTTGTGAATGAAATTCTTGTTTTCTTTTTGTTTAAAAGAAATATTTACCCCAACGGAATCATTATTAGAGGTCTCGCATCTTCAAACTCTGCGTATTCGTATGTGTTTGTTTTTGATTGGTTGCTTCTTCAGAAAGGACTGCATTACTCTGCAATTTCTGAGAATGGGAAGCGATTTAAAAAAAATGCTTTGTTTCCTTCCTACGCACAACATATATAAGATATGTCATACATTGTTAATGTAGTAGCGACTTTATCTATTTGTTTCCTGTAGTATTATCCTAGCATGATTATATCATCCAAAAATTAGGGTGGTCCTGCTCCTTCGATTACGTTCATTCCCATATGCTTCACCATTCTTGACTTTTTAAGTGGATTCTGTTTACAGTTTGAAACATGCATATAATAGCTCTGTCGTGCATTGATATATATATTTGACTCTGTTTAAAGTTTGAGACATATAGGTGCATATAATAGTTATGTTCGTTCATTGATGCATATTCGACTCTGTTTAAAGTTTGAAACATATATGTGGATAGAATAGCTCTGTTCGTTCATTCGACTCTGTTTAAAGTTTGAAAACTTATATATGCATATAATGGCTCTGTTCGTTCATTCGACTCTGTTAAAGTTTGAAACATATATACGAATATAATAACTTTGTTCATTCATTGATACATAATCGATTATGTTTAATAAAAATGATTCTGGGAAATAAATTTGCAATTAAATCCTACAATCTATTCACTGAATTTCGAACAGTTTTTGTCTAGGTTCTTGTATGCATACCAGCGTTAAAGATCCCACTATAACAATAACCAATTCGTTCCACAGAGGTAGAATACTAAATATTTAGGTACAGGAAAAGACTTACAATAGTTACACGATCATTAAAACAGATACTAGAACTCTTCCGTATAGCAATAACATGTACAGTATCTCCAATATAAAATCATTCAGACAGATAGAGTTTAGAGTATATATCTGAACTAAGCTTGCAGAGAAAACAAAGGGAACAACCACGTTCCTCCCAACCATAGAACCGATTAGCCACGATTACTTGCCCGATTCACCCCCTAGCCCGACCATGAGTCCATAAGGGCGAACTTGAAATCCCTCTACAACATTGTTCTTAAACTCAGTGACCTTTTACTTCTTGCCTCACACCCTTCTAATGTTCATAACAGCAAGTGAAAAAAGAAAAAGACCAAAATAGACTCTTTGCCCAACATACTTAGCATTGTCCTGCCTCCTCACATATGCTTATTTGTAACTTGCCTAGGTCTTTTTCCTTCTTTGGAATTTTCGCAGCGTCCTAAATCCCTGGTTTTCAGGAGCTGCCAATGGCCAAATCACTAATTTACCATTTGTAAAAATCAGCCCAGGGGTAGTTCCAAGATGTTCCCCACTCATGGAGTCATGGTCAGCTACTTTTAACATGGCTGTTCCATTTGTCTTCCTGCAATCAATATAAAATATTATGTTTTCAAACAAGTGTCATTGTCAAATAGTTAGTTGGGTCAAATCAGAGTTCTTCCCAACAATCATAATAGTTTATTACAATTAACAAATTCAAAATTTGGAATTGCCATAAATGGAAAAAATTTTCCAAATTCAAATTTACCGAAAACGAAGCAATTTCCCAGAAATTTAAATCTCCAAATTATTTTATTTTGGGGGATGTCACAAGTGCAGTGAGAGACTATGCTCAGTGAGTCATTAGCCCTAAACTTAGCATAGACCCTCGTGGTCTCCTCCCTAGAGCTTACTCTTGTGGTCGTGGGTTTGAGCAACCGAAGACGGAGTTTGCAACCAGAATGGTAACTATGGTTTGTAGTGCAATGTGGTTGCGCCTTGTGAGATTATTTCTTAATGTGACTAGTCTCTTTTAATTAGTCATAAACCCCATCCAAATGTTGTTGATTAACCATACATTAACATTAACAAATTACAGTGCCAATCTAACCCTTACATTAATCACCTTTACTATAAGTAATCAACATATTTATTTAAATTTATTTTTATTTTATTTTTATTTATTTATTTATTATTATTTTTAAGTAATTTAATTACATAAAACTAAATACAAAATACAATTGCAATAATAACAAATCAAATAATAATTTAATTTCTAAAATTAAAAATAAATAAAATTGTAATCTCTTTTATTAATAAAATAAATACAATTTATAATTCGTAGTACAAACAGTTAATCAACTATAATCGACTGTAGAAACATTCATACTCAAAGAATTGATTAATTAACTTATATTTATATATATCAACTTAATATATTAAATATTATACAAAATAAAAAATATAATAATAATAAACCTAATGTTATATTAGGTTAATGTTATAATTCATAACATTAGGATAGACTCTGTAATCTGTTCGAATCCTCGCAATACAAAATTGATGTCAATGTAAAAACGCCTAGAGATGCTTACTTTCAACAGCGACTTTTGCATGCATCCATTGCCTCCCTGACACGCCTTCAATATAATCAGTTCTGATTAGAAACGCGGAGAAAGAACACTGTTAAAGTTTTCAGGCTCTTAGTATCTTGCGAATCGTCTGGCACGAAGCTCTCAAAGGCCATACAAGAATTCCACTACTGGTTAAGCCCTAAACCCTCAATTACTAACGTTTTATCATATTTAGCGTGCACGACAAGTCTTCAGAAGCTTACCTGTGTATAAAAGTATGTTATCTGTGGTAATAAAACCTTGTTAAGTTTCTGCAGTGCTTGCGGCCGCCTTCAGGCTCCTCCGGTTAATTGCTTGTGAAAGAATGATCCGCACCTATCGGTGTTCTTTTTCTTTCCTTTGATTGTTGTGTATAGGCCTCGGAGTCCGTGGAATATTTTGTGCAAAGTTAGGATTTGGAGGTTGTGTGTTTGGTTTGAAGATCTTGTGGTATTCGCAACTCTTATAGCTGTCTGCATCTTCGTTAAAAAGACTTACGTTTCCTGACCTCCTTTCATGCTTCTCTGCTGTTGTAAACTGGTAGGAATTTAATCCAGTGACAACTCAATTGATTTGAGGGTTTAGTATGTCTCCGCAGGCACACTTTGTTCTTTTGATTTTGTCATATAGAAATCATGCTTTCTTGGTTCATCTGTATCTACCCCTATTTTCGTCAAGTGAACGGTCGAAAGAAAGTCATCATGGATTATTAACTTCAAGTTTCTGCAAAATTTCTTTCTCCTTCTGTAGAGCGTCCAGTTACTTTCGATTCTAGTAGTAACGGACCGGAAAATCACAACAATGATTCAATTTTTAGTAGTATACAACATGAACGATGCTTGAATTCTGAAAATCACAGGGGTAATGGAATTCGCAGTGCTGCAGACGAAGAGGAAAAAATGGGGGAGGGACAGCCGCAAGTCTTTGAAGGCATTCTGGAGATTTATGTCCATCATGCCAGAGACATTCACAATATAAGCATCTACGACAAGCAGAACGTCTATGCTAAGTTGTCTCTTACCTGCAATTCCAAGGGAGCATTGCCGACTCGCATATCTAATGGAGGCGGAAGGAATCCAGTATTCAACGAAAGCCGCAGCTGAAAATCGACAATCAAGTTGATGTAGCACTGAAATGTGAGTTATGGATGCTGAGTCGTGCAAGGAACTACATGGAAGACCGGTTGTTGGGGTTCGTCGTAGTGCTGCTATATACAATGGCGGGTAAGGGAAAACTGACCCAGGATTTTGTAATATTTTCTACTGACCTTTTTCATTCTCCCGCTGGCATAGTTCAATTAACACTTGAAGACCACGGATCAACACCATCAGAATGTCAAAGTAAGTCAATTGCTGAAGCAAATTTGGCCTTATCTTCGTCCCCTGTAAGTTCAGATGTTGTTTCGCTGGACCAGGCGCTGGAGAATCCTGAGCCTACCAATTACAATGACATTGAATTTCCAGACTTGCAAGTTTCGAACGAAAATAATCTCATGGTTTCTGAATATTTCAAAAGGGCCTCCAATTATCTGAAGCCTGAGAACAGTTTAAAGAGGGACTTAATGATAGCCGACCCAAATGAAAATGAATTTTCTGGAACATCATTTTTACATATGGGTCCATCTCCCGCTACAGAAGATGAAGATGACTATGACATTGTAACAACCCAAATTGGATTGTTCCGTTGGACAAGCAGATATGGTGAAGAGATTTACAAGCACTTTTTGCGAAGTTGGTTTTAGTGGGAATTGTACTGCATGTAATAAATAAGATCGAAGAGTTGGGTAGGGTTTGGGATTCACATGCATAACCGCACTGGTTCCTTTGTATATCAATCTCCTTCAATTGTTGGTGATCCTATAGATTACTTGGTTTAATTTATTTCCATTATCTTGATCATCTCGGAGTTTTTCCAAGCCTTGTAGCAGTTTGGGAAAGCGAACCACGCAACACACAGGTAAGAAAAAGGATTTTGAAATTTATATCGCTTGTGTTAATAGATGGATTAATTTATTTCCACTATCTTGGATATCTTGGAGTTTTTCCAAGCATTGTAGCAGTTTGGAGAAGCGAACCACCCAACATACAGGTAGAAAAAGGATCCTGAAATTCATATCGTGTGTTAAGAGCTCATTAGAGTCATAGTCTTCCCGCTTGCCTACTTGATAATGGTATTGTATTGGATTGTATTGTTTGTTGGTAGTTATTTCTTGATTGGGAATACTTTTAGAAAACTTCAATGGAAGAGGAGGCAGGAACCCAAAATGGAACACCCCACAATGTCAATGGCCATGATGAGCCTGAGGAGCACGCGGATGTCCTCCGAAAGCTCAATGAAGCACTCATTAAACGAGTCTGTGATATCACCGAGGAACAAACTATTTTAGCCGATCAACTGGCTGAAAGGGGAAAGACCAAGGAAAGAATGCGTTGGAATCCCTGGTGGGCAATCTGCAAAGAGAGATTGAACCTTTGAAAGAGGAGGAGAAGACCATGTTGGCACAAATACATAATCCCAGTGTTGTGGGTGGTCAAGTCGAGGTTTTAGTTTTGAAACCGGGCTTTCATACCATATGTAAAGCTTAACTATTTTCAGGACTCGAAAATAAATAAAGTTTTCTAAAATCTCCTATTGAAATGAATGCAACATCATAATAACAACATACCATCATATGAATGATAAAAGCATAATAACAACATCATAAGGATGAGAGAATAATTAGTAAAATACATACCTTCACCTACATATTTAGTTGATTCAGGGCTTGGTCCACTTGTTCTTGTGCTTTTCTAAACTTCTCAACTGAATATTAATCTCCCAACGAACTATGAAGAGCCTCTCCGACTCCCTAGCTCTAGGAATCTTTGTGGTTTCCTTGCCCCCAAGCTCAAAGTGCCCAACAACAATAGTGCCAAAAATGAGACCCCTCTCCAAGTCCCCTCCTCTCTTCCTTATCCTCCTCTCTCAATTTCCCCTCATTAATTTCCCAACAACCTTATCTCCCCATTAATTACTTCACCCACCCTTTAATGATAAAATAATAAAAGTTTGATTAAATATATTTTAATTATTTAATTAAATTTAAAATAAATAAATAAAAACTATGATAAAAATTAATTAATTTGGATTGCTACAAGAAATGCCCCAACTCACTTCCTTTTGTCAAGTCATATCAACACAAGATCAACGTAACTCAACATATAGGATGAGTGTGGAAAACATGCCTACACTCCTCAAACGTCCGAGTGAACTATCCAAAGCGCTCCAAGTATAATGAGCCATTTCAATTAACTTCCATGTTTTAGGCACGTTGACTATCAAAATTCTTCGCTGACTCCTTTGCTAACTCCATTTATCTCCTCGAATAAAATTGCCTTTCCCTTTTGCAAGCATCCAAAATTTTGTACTCTCGTCGCAACTAGTCAAATCACCACCGACTCAACAATTCTGGGTAAGGCACCAAGCACCAAGGTGCCTCACTCATCCTCTTAACTTGGCATGAACAAACTTCACTTCCCACCAGAGTAGCGAGTTTTCCAATGCACCTCATCAAATAGTTTTGTAGCTTCCCCAAGCCACCTCCGCAATTTCATCCAAATCTAACTAAGTCCACCATAGGACTCATCCAAGCAAGTCATCCTAAGATCTTCACATGTTTTCCCAACCAAGGCATCCCAAACTGCTGCAAAAATTCTTTGAATCTGCACCACTTGAATCACCCTCAAGTGTAAAAAGATAATGCACTTTAACCACCAACTCATTCAAATTCTCTTCAAAGAACTCACTACAACACTTGGAAAATGAAAGAACTCAAGCCAACCATACCTTTATCAATGACAACGTTCGCTACAACCATGTTCTAATCATGTTGTCTTGGATCTTCGTTCCCAAGGAATCAACTCTTCACATGAACTTCCATCAATCATTTTCCACTGTGATACAAGGTTTAGTCCATCCATCCACTTCTGAAATCCATCTAAGTACACAAATTTGCATTCAACCCATCAAACACATACCTAATTGATCTGAAAATGAAAGGCTCAAGTCTCTTTAAAAATGCAAATGAAATTTGTATGTGCTTGGGTAATAGGACCAAGTTACAAACACATTAAAATTAATGAGTTTTTACTTAATCATGAGCAACATAAACAATCATAAACAACCATCAAAATACACACATTAACACAACAAAATGATAAAGGAATTCAACTCTTTCTTGTGCTACATCTTCTAGTCCAACTTCTAATGGAACATGTTTATTAATGCTCAAAGTGTCAAAATTAGATCTTTACAATTCTCAGAATGAGAAATGAATGGCTTCAATGGCTCCAGAACGTCCAAAAACCCCTAGTTGGGCTCTTCCTGCACCTGGTTTAGCCAAAAAATAAGTTGGAATCACTCCTTGAAAGTTGTTCCCAATTCTTTGTTTTCTCTGCTTGCCAAAATGCACCCAGAATGACTCAAACTAGCCTCTGTGTGTTTTTCGTACCAAATACTCAGCACCCACATGGATACCACAAAATCCAACAAATTGTCGAACAATTAGCGCACCAACGTCTTATCCGCTGGAGGTGTCGGTCACATGGGCACCATGTAGCCATGCCCTAGTGCCTAATCTAGATCTGTTTCAACCTCTCGCAAAAGAGGTGGTCATGTGACATGGACATGTGGTAAGGGCAGGTGTAATGGCTGAGTGCTAACCGTTAGAACCTCTTGCCCTATTGCAATAGCCATATGGCATGTGGAAGAGTATAACCAAGGGTTGGGGCTAAGCCCCGACCCAGAATCCTCCTGCCATAGCATTACATTAAACTTAAATACAAGCCAAAAGGAAATGGAGTAAGAACCATAGTGTGGGCGGGTTGGTAGCTCGACCCTTGTCAAGTCACTTCTCACCTATCCCCGAAGGTTGTGGGTTCAAGCCCTGCAAACGCCAACCCAATATTTTATAACACGGAGGGGTGCCATATGGTAGCCCATGTCTGGGCCACATGGCACCATAACATTGGCCCACGTACACATCACATCAACCTCTAACAACTCAACATATGATAACTTGTCACCTACCACGTGTCCTGTATGGTACCATGAAATGTTAGCAGTATGACCCTGCCATGTTAGCAATGTATGGATTGTACGGACTATACTCTCAACAAAAAATTTCCTATTTAAAAAAGTAGACAAAACACGATATGTATTTCATACAACATTTGTTTGAACCCATTCAAGTTGCGTTGGGATCGTGACGATGAGGCCTACACACGAGTCTATTTTGAAGCATTTCCAAGCACATTGATTTTTGAGCATATTTTGATCCCCTAGATCACTAATGTCTTTCCATCTCCATACCTTCACTTCTTTCGCTTCAAGGCATTGTGCACCCATCGCTTGACTGTCAAGTCACACTATTGTTAACCGATTGTTGTAACTATGTAAAGAGTCACCTCATCCGAAGGCTTTGAGCTCATCCAACAACCTAGCTCAACTCATCTGTTTTTCTTGACGATCCACGACATGAATATGTCATGATGGAAAAATGCCCAACCAAATGCCTATTATGGAGCTATTGTAGGTCACCCTAGGTCATCCAATGCACCAAAGTGATTCACCTTGCTACAACCTATAGCTTCTCCTCTTCGCAATTACTTCTACGATCACCCTGTGCATTTCACTTCGTTGATCACTTCTTCAATTATCTCTGTGACAACTCATGCAACAAATATTGCATTCAACTGCCTTACCCAAGTGCTCAATTATCCAAATGAATTGTTATGCTCGATCTCTCCAAGGTGCGAAAAACAGGTCTGGAACTGACTTCCATCACAAATCAAACCAACTAAGTCTTCCTTTGTGATCAAGTCTGTGACAAGTTCTGCGATGAACTCTATGATGAGTTTTATGATCACTCAATGTGTTAAAGTGCCTATTTTCACCTTGAATTCTTCTCTCAATCTGCACAAGTTGTGCTCCCATCTCAACCTTCTCATCTCACCGTCATCTTAACCTTTTTCATGAGTCTGAGGAAAAGTCTACGATTAACAATATCATTGCACGGAACTATTCACGAATTCTATGGACATTCCCATTGAACTACCTTCTCAACAAATAGTGTTATCAGGGAAACACCAAGGTTACTTCATCTGAACTACGCCTTTTCACGTAGAGCATACCCATATTCCTCTCTAGGCTATCGACGAGTCACACTCTTACTCTAGTGTGACTCTTGTATACTTATACATTCATTAACTTATTTAATACTTAGTTGTTTTTAGGCATACATCTAATTCATGAGAAGCCAAGATAACAACAACGGAAAAAACAAAAAACAAACATAGATATAGTCTTTTTTATATCAGAACAGTTACAATATGATCACTATCAGCTCAATTTACAACTTCGACAAAGCCAAATGACTCACCTCACCTCACCTAAACACTCATGAACAGATTCACCCCCAAAAGACTCTCTTTCAAAATTGTCTCCACTACCACCTACATTCCACTTCAGACATACCTCCAACCATAGACTTGTTGTCTCTTTGTTTCTACATATTCTGCCTCTTCATTTCCATAGACTTCAGAAACTTTGGTTCTGCCTCACACCTGCCTCCACAGACCTACAGTTCAGACATAGCCAAAATATTCCCAAGAGAATTTCTCCCAACTTTGTTTGTCGAACCCTCCTCCTCAAGGAAGCACAAGTCCTCCCATGTGGAGCAACTTGGCTCCTTGAGGGAGCTCCTCCTCTTCATCTTCCTCAAAATCGTAGAGCTCTCTTTGTCTCTATGTATTTCCAAAACTTTCCTTCCAAGGTTGAGTGGCCTTGTTCTCTTATAGGCTCCCAAAAGGTCACCATCATGAATCACCATTTCCTTTGCGGGTCTCATTCCCCTTCGCAAACCCATGTCCAAATGAATCATCATGATCCTTCAGAGACTTTGTTTCCCAATGAACCCATGAGAGTTCAATCGTTGTTCCCCTTGGGAACGACACACCCCTTATTTTGATGTGGCCCATCTATCTAACCGAATTGTCATCTTCGGTACATACGTCCCTTAGGTGAGTCAAGTAACTTGCCTAAGTGTGCCCCCCATGCCTTATCCGATTTTCCCTTCGTCGATGGAGTGTCAAAGTCTTTCCCTCAACTCTTCGTTAAATTGTCTATCCTCTAACTTTCATTGCAATGCACCTTGGGTGGAGTCATCCCTTGGCACGTCATGTGCCCAAGAAACCCCAACTCCCCACTATATGAATATGTCCATCTCTTCATTCATACTGATCAACTTTCCTATCCGATTCAGACTGTGATGCAAGTGCATGCACTCGAGCTAATCTCCCAAAGGCCTTACATATGCCATATTTGTGTAGATTTGGGATTTGTGTGACACACACAAAAGCTTAGCATTTGGAGAAACACCATTAATTTCACTCTACCATGGGGACTACTCCCATCATCTTTGGACCAAACTCCAAAGAGAAGAATACTCTCTACTATAAGAAGAACATCTTTGTCCTCCCTATTGTGATCTCATACATCCAAGCACCTCAAACTTAAATTTTCCATCAACACTTGGCTCTCTAGCAAGAACAATGCAACTTTCACATTCTAGTGCTTGACTTATGCATTGCAAAGAGCACTGATACTACAAATAGTGATAAGTGGTCTTCCATCCATAAGATTTATGGGAGCTACAACCAACTCTCATTATCACAACCATAATGGAAATATACATAAACCTGTCATATAACACATGTTACATTGACCATAATTTTGAACATATATCAAGACAATCCACAAAGGAAGGCACATGGTACTCTTAGCCAATCAATAGATACACTCATACAATATATTTCCATAACATTTCATTCTCCACCAACAAAGAAAACACTAGCTTAACATGGAACATAATCCATATTTTCTTTTTGTGACAAATCTACAGTTCAACATATCACACCCTAGGAACCTTTATTTTAATATGATTTTTAGCAATCATAGGTCATCAACTCTAGCCAACAACACCAGTATATCACTCATAACATATATATACAATCTACAATAGGTCATTTGCTAGGCTTTATTTAGGAAACTCACCCCCCTCTAGTCATGTGTATACACCAAAAATCATATGCACAACCTAATATATACAAATTTCTTCCATTCCAGTTTTGTAAAGAAACTGACTATTTGCATTTCCAAAGCCTTCCTAGCCATTCAGGGTTGGTCAAAACTTTACTTTCTAGTCAAAGACAGTAGAATATTAGGCCAACATTTACCGTATACATGTTCATATGTAGATCATTGATTACAAGAAAACATTTACCACTTAATACAAGTCAAAAAATAGAGAATTACTTTCAATGACAAGAAATAACATATGTACACCCCTCCAAAATGGGAATCAACCAATCTTCACATTACAACAAGAGGATGCAACCCTTCTTTGTCATTTATGCTCTTTCATTTTCTTTTATTTGGCTTTCTCACAATTTTCCTATATGAGCTATGTATACTCCATCGACGACTATCATTCTTTGTAGTAATCAATAGTCTCTAAATATCTTAATTGTTCCTCCTAACTACCATATCTTCACAACCATTCCACTTTTCCTTTGAATTTACAACTGGCATACTACCAATGAATCTTTAGGCCATATACATCAAGTCTCTCAAGCATAGACAAAAAAGTGTATAAATGGCACTCCCACTTTTATGACCCAACACCAGACAATCTTGTTCTCATCAAATATTACTTCCAACATATTTGACCTCAAATTGGAGAAGAACACAACCAACAGATGCATTAGACAAGCTAAATCCATAATGGATACATCTAGGCTTTAACATGCCAAACACAGTAGATAACAAAAAAATCAATGGAGGAGCTACAAACAACATGTGTACAACTACCTCTACCAGCATCCACAAATTACCTTTGCACAAACAATTACCCTTACACTTCAAAAATATAATGGACAAGTTTTTTCATACCACTATGCACAAACCATAGTTACAAGTTATTACTATAAACACATAGTAGAAATTACTCACGTAAACATTTTACTCTCTCCTACACTAATTTATTTTAATAGCAGATGTGCACCTCATAGGCATTCATTTCCCTAGGGAGTCAATCTTAGTCCAACAATAATACCATGTAGAGAAATGGAAGAGTAGACATTTTTTTTCATTAAAAAAATTGTGTTGTGTGTTCTATTCAACAAATAATTGTACAAATATAAATACATAAAGCAATGCCTCAAGATAGACATACTATCTTAATACACTATCAAATTATTGAGACAATATCTCAACCACACACCAAAATAAGAGTCAAATAATAAGATTCAAATAGTTTGATAGAATCTCTCATATCCAACTAGATCTAACAACCTCCTAAAAGTTAGAATCAAACTATTGATGTAGAGACAAGCTCTACCTCATAATGACCAATATAATAACAACAATATTATCATATTATCACACATAAGACAAGTAGGAGTTACTCATTCCAATAGATTTGTCCTTTAATTTATGGTTAAAAATGTTATGTTGGTGTACTAATATGAGATTTAATTTTGACACTTTAATCAATACAACCAGTGCATTCAATGTAGTAAGGTTGCAACTCCCTACAATATCATTGACATACACCTCGAAATTTCTCCATAATTTATATAAACATATTCAATTTCAATATTAATCAGATGATTGCTACAATGTGCAATTTGATTGAAACAAGAATAAATAACCACAATAATAAATCCTTCAACAAAAATAACCAGAACAAAAAATATCCACTATTTATTAAACAAATTGACCCAACTCTTGGGTCTCTATTATATTCACAAAACCTATGCATGGGTCTTGGAATTCACAACCATTTACACTACATAAACAAAATAAAAGGAGAGAAAAGGCCTTTTGCTTATTCATAAACTTAATATTTATGCTTGTGCTCCTTGGATTTTGGATTTACCCTTACAACTACCATAACTACTCAAATTCAAACTACAATGCTTCATAATCCAATGTTTGAAATAAATTCTCAAAGGATAATAAATATTTCACTACATTTCCATTTTTTTAATCATAAAACAAAACCAAAACCAAACAAGAGTAAGAAAATATCCAAGATATCTATAGTGCCAAGTATGCTCCTACATCAAACTCCCTTGGTTGGAAAATGACATCTTGCTCACAAGGTTATTGATTAAACAATTACCACTAAACATCTTTGTTTTTTCTTTCTTCTCTTCTTCCTTCTTGGCCACACTCCATACCAATCATTCGTCCTTCTTCTACAGTTTGCATCCTTCTTCTTCCCTTTTGTAATCACATACTCGTAGTGTGCAATTATAAGATGCTCCTCACACTTTTGTTAAAATTTACCATCTTCTTGTTCTAGTTCACTTTCATCATGATTATCATCATATCTTCTACCACTTGTTACAAGTTGTCCACCTCTAGCAACTACTACAAATCTTACCCAATGGGGCTCACTACTTCAAATTGTTTCCACTCAATAATGCTCACTGCTACTCCATCCTCTATGTTGGGACAATATTTTGGGAAATGTGCAGTGCATGCAAAGGAAGGAAAGAGAGTTGGAGTACATTCACATGCAGAGGTCAACGCGCGCAAAAGAAGGAATATAGTTGGGCGTCATTAGGAATTTTGGGTCAATTGATACAGGATAAGCCCTATTGTAATTGTATAAATATGTAAGTTTTTTGGGATAGATGGTATGCAATGTATGAAAAGAGATGAAGAATCAGAAGATATGCAAGAGTGAAGAGCGACGAAGAGAGATAGACAGATATGAGAATGGAAAGGGCATAAGGTATGAATGCAAATATTTTGTAATGGGTGTTCTAAATAATATAATACAAAGTTGATCGTTGTAGACATAGCCCATCTTGGGTGAACCACGTTAATCATGGTTTCTATGTGTTATGATTTGGTTGTTGTTCTATTTATTGTGTGCATATGATATATGCTCTATTATTATGAATATGTTACATGTTGATATATTCCTTTGCACAAATATAATCCTGAATAAATGCTAAGTTAGAATGATTTCCTCTCGTCCTTTTATCACTGTGGAAACCTAGTTCCTGCATTTCCCATAGACACCTTGGGTGAGACTTCACCTGCTTGCGGGTGCTGCTGAAAGGGCCGATATCTGATGGTTTTGTTGGTTAATTCATGTTGATCCTTGGGTCTTCCCTGTACATGCGAACACTCTCTCTTCTACACCATTACCATTGTCTTAATGAACTCCACCAATGCTTGTTGCCCAAGCATAAATTCTTTTTACTTTTCTTATATTGAAACAACTCCTCTATTGTAACCATATTCAACTCAATGTTGCTCTACTTCATCTCCAGTCTTTAGTATCAACTATTCCTACTACACTATTGCATTTTTTCTATGGTGTGCCCCATTTTTTCTTTTTTGCTACACATTCCACTTCATCCACAACAAATTCACCACAGAAAACATTATGGGAATAAAACATTCCCATCTACATCTCTTCCATTGTTACATCTATTGTAATATCATCTCCTTAGTCAACTCCACTATTGCAACACCACTCTCTTTTGCAACACCATATTTTGATGCAACACTACTCACTGTTGTAAAATATCTCCCTTGCAACTCTACTGATACTTCTTAAGTTTGTCGCATAAACTCCTTTAAATCAACATTTTCCTTGAAATATTCTACTACAAATATTTCTTCTATAAATTCCTTTGGCATGCTATGCACAACATGCACTTCATACACACTTTCCTCATCATTTTCCTTATCAACATGCACCCGAATTTCACAATCAATGTTCTCTGCAACCACATTTAGGAGAATTTATTTTTATTTCTCTCACTACCTTCTCTTCATCTACACCTTCTCAATTCTCAAGGATAATTGATAAGCCTCTTCTAATGAATACACATTCTCCACAGTTATATTCCTTCTAATGGATGGCTTCAATCCATCCATAAACTACAAAATCTTTTCCTCATTATTTTCTACAAAATCAACTCTCACGGCCACGCTACAAAATTCTTCAAATATTCCTCTACATATATATTATTCTCCTTTAACTTCTATAACGTTCTACACATCCTAAAAGTATACTCAAAAATCACAAATTTACATCTCAACTGAGTGACCATGTTCTCCCATTCCTAGATCTTGTATTTGCTTCTCCATTTTCTATCTCTCTTCAATTTTTCCACCAATCATATGCATGGATCCTTAATTTTCCACAAACAATTTTCACTTTTTTGAGGTCTTTAATGTTATCCTAGGACTCCTATACAATCATAAAGTCCTAATACACTACTTTTGCATATTTCACATTCTAGGATACAATTTGTTATCCTAAGTGTGTTTCTAGATTCTGCTTTTCATCCTCCTACCTTCTCCCTTGATGAGGTGTCGATTTGAGAAAAATTGAGGTGGTTTCATTCTTGTATTATATATTTGTATCATTGAAATGAATACAACGAATATGTGATATGGCTTGAGGTATTTCTGTCCATTTATTGTCCTGTCTTGTGTTCTACTTCATATCACGGTATCAAAGATTACAAAATCAATTTTACTCTCGCATGAGAAGAAGAGATCTTAAATAAGACCATCTCTTTATATTCCTACACTAATTGTCCATGTACAATAAATGAAGAGTCCAACTAATCTTCTAATTGTTGATCATAAGAAACGACTAATTTCTAGACATAAATTATCTATTATAACAATATTCATTCTAGTAAAGACTAAGTACAATATTATTCTAGAAAATGTAATCCTAGACTAAGTACCTTAGGATCACCATGTCTAGCATTCCCCCCTTTGACCAAAAGTACATTTGACTCATTGCACTCAAAATATGAGTGCATTTATTATCATTTAGCTCATTACACTCGAAATATGAGTGCATTTCTTCAATAAACTTCATCAAATCTTCTAGGTATGAACATCCATAAAAGTTTCACATCTCCATCTTAATTTAGTGATGTTGCACATCCTCATCTTTATATTCATCACTCTTCTCCATCACTTTGTCTATGACCCTTTCCCTATGTTGGGTGAACGCAAAGACATTCATCCTCCTCATCATTTGTTATATAAATTTTGCAACATCTTCCACTACTTCTAAACCATCATTCTCTCTTTTAGTTCTTCCTCTCACCATAGGAATTCCCCTTCCAACCATGTTACAATTTTCAATGCAACATACACTCTTTATCTATGGAATGTTCACCTTAAATTTCTTTTTTTCTTCTACAATTCTATTTTCTAGTACAAAACAAAAACATGCACTACAAAGTCTTCTTCCTTTTAGAAAATATTTATTAAATTTTAATATATCATCTTTAATTTAATTTATTTTTCCATATTTTAAACTGATATTAATTCTTTGGTTCCAATTTTTTTTAATATCTAATATAAATATTATAATTTCTCTACTTATCCTTTCTTTCTTTTTCAATATTAAAATTCACTCACTAAATTCTAATATATAATTAATTCTCTTCTTTAATGTTTTTTTTTTTATATTTAATTTAGTGATTATTTCCTTTCTTCTTATAAATCCTATCCTTGTTAATATTAAAATTCCCCCTTTATTTTACCAATTCCTTAGAATTTCTAAGGCCCTACTTCGTTTTATATAACAAATAGTTTTTATTTCCCATTATTCTCGAAGTTTTCTTTATATATTTAAAATTTCCTATCTTTCATAACGCTTTCCATCACTAAATTAATAAATTTCAACTTTTTCTTTAAAGAAAATTTTAGTATAGTAAACTCCACTTAAGTTGGGTTTTCTTTGGGTTTCTTTTGATAGGAGACCTAGTTCATTATCCTTGTCCTATGTTTATGTTTAGTTGGGAAAAAACACCAAAAAATTAAATCATAATTAATACAAGAGAGAAGTTCAATATAATTTATTATTTACTTATCTTCATTTAATATGTGACCAAATTCTCCTTTTCTTTTTAGAAAGGTTTAATATAATTTATTATTTAATTATTTTTCTTCATTTAATATGTGACCAAATTCTCCTTTTTTTTTTAAAAAGGTTTAATATAATTTATTATTTAATTATTTTTATTTAATACTGCATCTTTCTATAATATTATTTTAGATTCTTTTCTTTCTCCTTTTTTTTTTACAAAGGTTTAATATAATTTATTATTTAATTATTTTTATTTAATACTGCATCTTTCTATAATATTATTTTAGATTCTTTTCTTTATTTCTTAGTTATAATGATTATTTTTTTTACCACAATTAATATGAGCAATGATTATTCTACTCTATTTTTCGAAGTTTATAATTGATCCTATAATTATTATAGGTGGAGAGTTCATTGGAACTTTTGATAATATTTCGAAGTATATTTTTTTATTAGCCCAAATTTTTACATTAACATTAAAATTCATTTTTCAAGAAAGAAGAGAGAAATGTTTTTATTCAATACTATTTTTTTAAAATAAATAAACCTTTCATTATATTTATATTAGTTTAGACATTAAACCATTACGTATTCTTAAGATTGTTTTTAACTTTAATCAAATCCATTTGACACTAGAGAAGGAGACGATTTTATAGAATATAGATTCCATTAAAAGAATCTAACACATTTAAATTTAAAGAGAAATTATAGTATAATAAAAAATTAGAGAATAAAAGAAAATTAAAATATTGTAAATAGGTTATTAAATTCAATCTAAATATTCCAAAACATATTTTTATTATAGTTAATGCAAAGAAAAAAATCAACATTGCTAAAACAAAACTGAACATTCAAGAGATTTATAATGAAATAGGGTTTTGGACAATTCCTAAAACAATGATTGTGGGATGAAATAATTTTCCATTTTTGTGATATTGAAAAAGTGGAAGATGAAAATCAGTTTCTTTTAGAATGTCCCTTTTATGTCCAAATTAAATCTCAATTTCAAAATATATGTAACAATACTGAAATGAACACATCAAAGCTACATAAATTTAGGAAAGTTTCTCTTTAATTTTTTCTAGTATAAAAATAAAATTATAAAGCCAACCAATTAAAGAGTAACAATCATTATAACAATCATTATCATCATCATTATATTAATTAAATTTGATTAATTATAATTAAATTACAATACATGTCAGTGATTCTATTGAAATTCAAATGACAAATGCATACAGTTAATAATAATTTCTAAACAAATCTAAGTATTAATAAAGAGATTAAAAATAAGTGTGAACACATCAAAGCTACATAGATTTAGGAAAGTTTCTCTTCAAGTTTTTTTATCATAAAAATAAAATTATAAAACAAACAAAATAAAAAGTAACAATCATTATCATCATTATATTAATTAAAATTGATTAGTTATAATTAAATAAAAACTTCATTGCATAATTTAAAAACATTCACATGTTTGTTGTAAATATCAACATTTAAGTATTTTTATTGAAATTAAAATGATGTAAATAATAATCAATTTTTTAATATTTTTATTTCTTAATAATGAATACAAATTTATTTGTTAATAAGGAATTCAAAGAATATTATACTTGATCAAATCTTTGACCAAGTTCTTGGTGGTTATTATCTAACTCATTTCTATATTTCTTTAAGCAAGTTCTTGGTGGTTGTTATCCAACTCATTTCTATACTTCTTTAACCAAGTTCTTAGTGGTTGTTATCAACTCATTTCTAATTACCAATTTAAGTGCATACTTATTATTACGCATATTATAATACCTAACAATATACATCCTACAATAAAACAATTAATGCTTAATAAAATAGGATATATATACTATTTGATCTCAATGTACTTTAGATCCTAATATATATCCCAACCTATTGCTTAGGATGACTTAAACAATTTCTACATCGATTTGAAGGGTGATTGGAATTCCAATCATGTGATATGTATCCCAAACAATTTCTACATCGATTTGAAGGGTGATTGAAATTCCAATCATGTGATATGTACCCCAAACAATTTCTACATCGATTTGAAGGGTGATTGAAATTCCAATCATGTGATATGTACCCCAACCTGTTGCTTAGGGTGGCTAAAACAAGGTCTACATCGATTTGAAGGGTGATTGAAATTTCAATCATGTGATATAAAAATGTAGGAAGACATTTGATTATTAAATATATATACTTTACCTCATCTTACTTAGGATTCAAAAGTATAATAAAATTAAAGAAATCCAAAAAAATGATATATAGACTACCTATTTTTATTTTTATGAATCAGATAGAATGAGGTTTTATTTTTATGAATTAAATAGAATGAGGAATGTGATAATTTTTATGAATTAGATAGAATGAGGTTTTATTTTTATGTATTAAATAGAATGAGGAATGTGATATAGAAACGTAGGAAGACATTTGACTATTAAATATATATACTTTATCTCATCTTATTTAGGATTCAAAAGTATAATAAAGTTAAAGAAATCCAAAAGAATGATATATAAACTACTTATTTTTATTTTTATGAATTAGATAGAATGAGGTTTTATTTTTATGAATTAAATAAAATGAGGAAATGCATGTAGGAAGATTTATGGTTTGTTATTATTATAGAAATTCAAAATATAATAATAGTAAAATACCATCTTATTATTATATATTTTTTGTTTCGCATCTTGTAATAATTGATGATTTTAAAATATTATTTTGTTTTCTGTATTATTTCACATTGTTTCTAAGATTTTGTCCATAACAATATGTAAATCTCAATTTACTATAATCCTTCTGCCAACAAGGTTGTTTAGAAAAATAATAACTCTATCTTTTTTTTATGAAATGTGTATATTTTTTACTATTATTTTATTTTATTTTTTTGTTTAATAATTAAATAAAAAACACATTCTAAAAATTAATTTAAAATTATCTATAATAATGAAATGAATGTGTAAAACATTTATATTTAAAAAAAAATTCAATCATATATTTTATATATATATATATATATATATATATATATATATATATATTCCAATTTTAATCCTCTTTTCAACAACATTGAAATTCTTCTCTCTCATCCTCTTTTCATTTCATTTCTTTTAATATATATGCTTTTTTTTCCATATCCTAAAATATTTCAATATCTTATACACATGAATTCATATTTGTCTTTTCTAAGTGCGAAAGTTCACTCCATGTTCACGACTATAGAGTTTTTTCTTTGATATGGTCAATGTAAAACCAATCCATTGTTTAATTTGATTGAGTGTTAATGTATGAAGGACATGGAGTCAGAAGATAAATATAATAACATTCATTATTCATTTTTTTAATTTGATGGAATGTTAATGTATGAAAGGCATGGAATTGAAGCTAAATATAGTAACAATCATTTCATTTGTGTAGACAACCAAATAGTCCATTCTAATATAGAACAATATCGTTTATGAGAAATTTGTCATCACATTGGATTATAAAAAATTGAAGCCTTTATCTCTCGAAATGTAGATAAGCTTCTAAGCCATATAAAAAATTGAAGCCTTTATCTCTCGAAATGTAGATAAGCTTCTAAGCCATAAGAAACGTGGAACTTTAAAAACGTCGAAGGCAGTAATATTT
>JASDQU010242784.1:238970-249378 GCA_032191745.1 Picea mariana
TCGTAGTGTGCAATTATAAGATGCTCCTCACACTTTTGTTAAAATTTACCATCTTCTTGTTCTAGTTCACTTTCATCATGATTATCATCATATCTTCTACCACTTGTTACAAGTTTTCCACTTCTAGCAACTACTACAAATCTTACCCAATGGGGATCACTACATCAAATTGTTTCCACTCAATAATGCTCACTGCTACTCCATCCTCTATGTTGGGACAATATTTTGGGAAATGTGCAATGTATGCAAAGGAAGGAAAGAGAATTGGAGTACATTCACATGCAAGGGTCAACGCGCGCAAAAGAAGGAATATAGTTGGGCGTCGTTAGGAATTTTGGGTCAATTGATATAGGCTAAGCCCTATTGTAATTGTACAAAAATGTAAAGTTTTTAGGATAGATGGTATGCAATGTATGAAAAGAGATGAAGAATCAGATATGCAAGAGTGAAGAGCGACGAAGAGAGATAGACGGATATGAGAATGGAAAGGGCATAAGGTATGAATGCAAATATTTTGTAATGGGTGTTCTAAATAATATAATACGAAGTTGATCGTTGTAGACATAGCCAATCTTAGGTGAACCACGTTAATTATGGTTTCTATGTGTTAGGATTTGGTTGTTGTTCTGTTTATTGTGCGCATATGATATATGCTCTATTATTATGAATATGTTACATGTTGATATATTCCTTTGCACAAATATAATCCTGAATAAATGCTAAGTTAGAATGATTTCCTCTTGTCCTTTTATCACTGTGGAAACCTGGTTCCTGCATTTCCCATAGACACCTTGGGTGAGACTTCACCTGTTTGCGGGTGATGCTGAAAGGGCCGATATCTGATGGTTTTGTTGGTAAATTCATGTTGATCCTTGGGTCTTCCCTGTATGTGCGAACACTCTCTCTTCTACACCATTACCATTGTCTCAATGAACTCCACCAATGCTTGTTGCTCAAGCATAAATTCCTTTTACTTTTCTTATACTGAAACAACTCCTCCATTGTAACCATATTCAACTCAATGTTGCTCTACTTCATCTCCAGTCTTTAGTATCAACTATTTCTACTACACCTATTGCATTTTTTCTATGGTGTGCCCCATTTTCTCTTTTTTGCTACACATTCCACTTCATCCACAACAAATTCACCACAGAAAACATTATGGGAATAAAGCATTCCCATCTACATCTCTTCCATTGTTACATTTGTTGTAATATCATCTCGTTAGACAACTCCACTATTGCAACACCACTCTCTTTTGCAACACCATATTTTGATGCAACGCTACTCACTGTTGTAAAATATCTCCCTTGCAACTCTACTGATACTTCTTAAGTTTGTCGCATAAACTCCTTTAACTCAACATTTTCCTTGAAATATTCTACTACAAATATTTCTTCTATAAATTCCTTTGGCATGCTATGCACAACATGCACTTCATACACACTTTCCTCATCATTTTCCTTATCAAAATGCACCCAAATTTCACAATCAATGTTCTCTGCAACCACATTTAGAAGAATTTATTTTTATTTCTCTCACTAATGTATCTTCATCTACACCTTCTCAATTCTCAAGGATAATTGATAAGCCTCTTCTAATGAATACACATTCTCCACAGTTATATTCCTTCTAATGGATGGCTTCAATCCATCCATAAACTACAAGATCTTTTCCTCATTATTTTCTACAAAATCAACTCTCATGGCCACGCTACAAAATTCTTCAAATATTCCTCTACATATATATATTATTCTCCTTTAACTTCTATAACGTTCTACGCATCCTAAAAATATACTCAAAAATCACAAATTTACATCTCAACTTGGTGACCATGTTCTCCCATTCCTAGATCTTGTATTTGCTTCTCCATTTTCTATCTCTCTTCAATTTTTCCACCAATCATATGCATGGCTCCTTAATTTTCCACAAACAATTTTCACTTTTTTTGAGGTCTTTAATGCTATCCTCGGACTCCTATACAATCATAAAGTCCTAATACACTACTTTTGCATATTTCACATTCTAGGATACAATTTGTTATCCTAAGTGTGTTTCTAGATTCTACTTTTCCTCCTCCTACCTTCTCCCTTGATGAGGTGTTGATTTGAGAGAAATTGAGGTGGTTTCATTCTTGTATTATATATTTGTATCATTGAAATGAATACAATGAATATGTGATATGGCTTGAAGTATTTTTGCCCATTTATTGTCCTGTCTTGTGTTCTACTTCATATCATGGTATCAGAGATTACAAAATCAATGTTACTCTCGCATGAGAAGAAGAGAGCTTAAATAAGATCATCTCTTTATATTCCTACACTAATTGTTCATGTACAATAAATGAAGAGTCTAACTATTCTTCTAATTGTTGATCATAAGAAATGACTAATTTTTAGACATAAATTATCTATTATAACAATATTCATTCTCGAAAAGACTAAGTACAATATTGTTCTAGAAAATGTAATCCTAGACTAAGTACCTTAGGATCACCATGTCTAGCATTCCCCCCTTTGATCCAAAAGTACATTTGACTCATTGCACTCAAAATATGAGTGCATTTCTTATCATTTAGCTCATTACACTCGAAATATGAGTGCATTTCTTCAATAAACGTCATCAATTCTTCTAGGTATGAACATCCATAAAAGTTTCACATCTCCATCTTAATTCAGTGATGTTGCACATCCTCATCTTTATATTCATCACTCTTCTCTATCACTTTGTCTATGACCTTTTCCCTATGTTGGGTGAACTCAAAGACATTCATCCTCCTCATCATTTGTTATATAAATTTTGCAACATCTTCCACTACTTCTGAACCAACATTCTCTCTTTTAGTTCTTCCTCTCACCATAAGAATTCCCCTTCCAACCATGTTACAATTTTCAATGCAACATACACTCTTTATCTATGCAATGTTCACCATAAATTTCTTTTTCTCTTCTACAATTTTATTTTCTAGTACAAAACAAAAACATGCACTACAAAGTCTTCTTCCTTTTAGAAAATATTCATTAAATCTTAATATATCATCTTTAATTTAATTTATTTTTCCATATTTTAAACTGTTATTAATTCTTTGGTTCCAATTTTTTTTTAATATCTAAAATAATTATTATAATTTCTCTCCTTATCCATTCTTTCTTTTTCAATATTAAAATTCACTCACTAAATTCTAATATATAATTAATTCTCTTCTTTAATTTTTTCTTTTATATTTAATTTAATGATAATTTCCTTTCTTCTTATAAATTCTAATATATAATTAATTCTCTTCTTTAATTTTTTCTTTTATATTTAATTTAATGATAATTTCCTTTCTTCTTATAAATCCTATCCTTGTTAATATTAAAATTCCCCCTTTATTTTACCAATTCCTTAGAATTTCTAAGGCCCTACTTCGTTTTATATAATAAGTAGTTTTTATTTCCCTTTATTCTCGAGGTTTTCTTTCTTTATATATATTTAAAATTTCCTATCTTTCATAACGCTTTCAATCACTAAATTAATAAATATCAACTTTTTCTTTAAAGAAAAATTTAGTATAGTAAACTCCACTTAAGTTGGGTTTTCTTTGGGTTTCTTTTGATAGGAGACCTAGTTCATTATCCTTGTCCTATGTTTAGTTCATTATCCTTGTCCTATGTTTAGTTGAGAAAAAACACCAAAAAAATCAACCATAATTAATACAAGAGAGAAGTTCAATATAATTTATTATTCACTTATCTTCATTTAATATGTGACCAAATTCTCCTTTCCTTTTTAGAAAGGTTTAATTTAATTTATTATTTAATTATTTTTATTTAATACTGCATCTTTTTATTCTTAATAATATTATTTTAGATTCTTTTCTTTATTTCTTAGATATAATGATTATTTTTTTTACCACAGTTTATTTTACTTTATTTTTTTAAGTTTATAATTGATCCTATAATAATAGGTGGAGAGTTCATTGGAACTTTTGATAATATTTCAAAGTATATTTTTTTATTAGTCCAAATTTTTACATTCAGATTAAAATTTATTTTTATGAAATTTATTTTTATGAAAGAAGAGAGAAATGTTTTTATTCAATATTGTTTTTTAAAAATAAATAAACCTCATTATATTTATATTAGTTTAGACATTAAGCCATTATATGTCTTTGAGATTGTTTTTAACTCTAGTCAAATCCATTTGACACTAGAGAAGGAGGCCACTTTATAGAATATAGATTCCATTAAAAAAATCTATGGCATCTAAATTTAAAGAGAAATTATAGTACAATAAAAAATTAGAGAATAAAAGAAAATTAAAATATTGTAAATAGGTTATTAAACTCAATCTAAATATTCCAAAACATATTTTTATTATAGTTAGTGCAAATAAAAAAATCAACATTGCTAAAACAAAACTGAACATTCAAGAGATTCATAGTGAAATAGGGTTTTGGACAGTTCCTAAAACAATGATTGTGGGATGAAATAATTTTCCATTTTTGTGATATTGAGAAAGTGGAAGATGAAAATCGGTTTCTCTTAGAATATCCCTTTTATGTCCAAATTAAATTTCAATTTGAAAATATATGTAACAATACTGAAATGAACACATCAAAGCTACATAGATTTAGGAAAGTTTCTCTTTAATTTTTCTAGTATAAAAATAAAATTATAAAGCCAACCCATTAAAGAGTAATAATCATTATAAGAATCATTATCATCATCATTATATTAATTAAATTTGATTAATTATAATTAAATTACAATACATGTCAGTGATTCTATTGAAATTCAAATGACAAATGCATACAGTTAATAATAATTTCTAAACAAATCTAAGTATTAATAAAGGGATTAAAAATACTTGTGAACACATCAAAGCTACATAGATTTAGGAAAGTTTCTCTTCAATTTTTTTTATCATAAAAATAAAATTATAGAACAAACAAAATAAAAAGTAACAATCATTATCATCATTATATTAATTAAATTTAATTAGTTATAATTAAATTAAAACTTCATTATAAAATTTAAAAATCAACATTTAAGTATTTTTATTGAAATTAAAATGATGTAAATAATAATAAAATTTTTAATACTTTTATTTTTTAATAATGAATACAAATTTATTTGTTAAAAAGGAATTCAGAGAATATTATACTTGATCAAATCTTTGACCAAGTTCTTGGTGATTGTTATGCAACTCATTTCTATACTTTTTTAACCAAGCTCTTGGTGGTTGTTATCCAACTCATTTCTAGTTATCAAAATTTAAGTGCATACTTATTATTACGCATATTATAATGCCTAACAATATACATCCTACAATAAAACAATTAATACTAAATAAAATAGGATATATATACCATTTGATCTCAATTTAGATCCTAATATATATCCCAACATAGGATGACTTAAACAATTTCTACATCGATTTGAAGAGTGATTGAAAATCCAATCATGTGATATGTATCCCAACCTGTTGCTTAGGGTGGCTTAAACAAGTTCTACATCGATTTGAAGGGTGATTGAAATTTCAATCATGTGATATAGAAACGTAGGAAGACATTTGACTATTAAATATATATACTATATACTTTACCTCATCTTACTTAGGATTCAAAAGTATAATAAAGTTAAAGAAATCCAAAAGAATAATATATAAACCACCTATTTTTATTTTTATGAATTAGATAGAACGAGGTTTTATTTTTATGAATTAAATAGATTGAGGAAATGAATGTAGGAAGATTTATGGTTTGTTATTATTATAGGAATTCAAAATATAATAATAGTAGAATACTATCTTATTGTTATATATATCTTGTTTGGCATCTTGTAATAGTTGATGATTTTAAAATATTACTTTGTTTTCTGTATTATTTCACATTGTTTCTAAGATTTTGTTCATAACAACATGTAAATCTCAATTTACTATAATCCTTCTGCAAACAAGGTTGTTTAAAAAAATAATAGTTCTATCTTTTTTTATGAAATGTGTATATTTTTTATTATTATTTTACTTTATTTTTTGTTTAATAATTAAATAAAAAAAATATTTTAAAAATCAATTTAAAATTATCTATAATAATAAAATGAATGTGTAAAACATTTATATTTAAAAAAAATCTCTTTATATTTATATTTAAAACATTTATATATATATATATATATATATATAGAGATATAGATATATATATTTCAAATTTAATCCTCTTTTCAACAACATTGAAATTCTTCTCTCTCGTCCTCTTTTCATTTCATTTCTTTTAATATATATGCTTATCCTAAAATATTTCAATAATTCATGTTTGTCTTTTCTAAGTGCGAAAGTTCACTCCGTGTTCACGACTATAGAGTTTTTTCTTTGATATGGTCAATGTAAAACCAATCCATTTTTTAATTTGATTGAGTGTTAATGTATGAAGGACATGGAGTCAGAAGATAAATATAATAACATTCATTATTCATTTTTTTAATTTGATGGAATGTTAATGTATGAAAGACATGGAATTGAAGCTAAATATAGTAACAATCATTTCATTTGTGTAGACAACCAAATAGTCCATTCTAATAGAGAACAATATCGTTTATGGGAAATTTGTTCACATTGGATTATAAAAAATTGAAGCCTTTATCTCTCGAAATGTAGATAAGCTTCTAAGCCATAAGAAACGTGGAAGGTAGTAATATTTTTCTAAATAGTTATTGCATAAAAAAATATTAAAAGTTAATATTAGGAAAATCAATATTAAAATGAAGGTAAACTTTCAATATTGAATTCTTGTTCCATAAATAAGGAGGTTACATACACCAATTTTTTAGTGTAGTGGCTTGACCATGACTTTAAAAATAAATTATTATTATTATTATTATTATATATAAAACATTAACACCTCTTATTTCTTTTTGGTGATTAGGTCCTCTAAATCCTTTATATTATTTCTGGAATTTATTAGTATCTACCATGATTCAGATTTAGAGTTAATGGAACATCACTCTTGGGGCATGTCATTATAAAGATTTTAGCTGAAAATGGTACCTGAATCAGTGATGAAAAATAATAGTTTTAAAGTTCTATGAAATGATTTTTTTGGGATGATATTTTCTTGGGACATTAATCCGGTGATAAATTGTTAGATCCCCAGATTTGATTTTTCACCATATTGAATCTATTTCTATATTCAGAAATGAATTTTAAATAAAAATACTAATTTCATGCAAATTATATCCAACCAAAAAAATTATTTAGTAGAACAATTAGACAATACCCTGATGAAAACTTCTTGATTGATTTACCGTTGTAACACAGCTTAGCCGACATAGAACAGTACTGTTTACCATGTTGAAGAAGAAAGAATCTCCTCTCTTCCGTCTGTCCTGCGTTACGAATTTCAAGTTAAATTGTTAGCAGCTATTTGAATGCGTAGACGCGACATNAATGATTTTGTAATAGGGATGGTACTAAATGCAGCCACATGACGACGGGAGGGTACAGTTTATGTTTCTGTTTCAAAACTTGGGAGTGCCCCTTGACAAGCAATATCTAGCCTGCTGCAGAGTCTTTAAGACTCTGCAGGTTGGAAGGTCGTGCTACCAGGTTCGTGCAGATCGGATGATGGATGCCAATAGGTATGATGTGCATGGTGCTGGTGCCATACCATGCCAGGCACCTTTTCCAACCTCCTCTCTCGCCTTAGATTCCGACAACCATTTTCAGTCCGTTTCTAATCCAAACGTCGTTTCTATTTCCTTGATTCTCGCCCTTTGTTGATGGTTGCAATCTGATACAATACCCACACCCACGGACCTGCATAGCATTAAACACTGTCAGCTCCATAAGCGTCGACAGACAGTCCTGTGAAGGGTGAAGCGTGAGGGGACTGCAGCTTCAATTTGAATTTGAATCTGAGCGCGCCCATTTGGATTTGAATTTGAGCGCGCCCATGATATGTAGCTTTCTCCTCAGCACTCTCTTTCTTCTTTCTTTACTTCTTTATGCTTTATATCTTATGTATGCTTGAGGTTCAATCCGCAAGAGAATTGATAATTTGGAATGGTGGTAAAACAGATGCAAACTATTGGTATGGTGGCTTCTCGTAAGCATCATTGTTGGCCGTGAAGTTGATGCTTCCAGTCCCGTTGAAGAGGCTGATTCCTTCCAAAACGGCGTGGGTAGATTTCTTCCACATCTTGGCCAATTATACTCTGCCATCGCACAAAATACTGGGATTCCCCGCAGGAGTCTGCCCCACTAGCCATTTCAGCAATGAGGGATTGAGTTTGTTGTCCAGAAATTTTGGCCTCTCCGCCGATAATATAATCGATTCCCTGCTTGTGGACGCACGAGGTAATCTTTTCAAGAAGCCGAAAAACCCTGCTTGTGGACGCACGAGGTAATCTTTTCAAGAAGCCGAAAAAGGGATAAGTGTTTTGGGGTCTGAGGGGTGAGGGCAGCTGCGGCGTCATTGTTTCATGGAGAATAAAGCTCGTGGCAGTCTCTCTCTTGCTCACCGTCTTCAACGAGGAATGCTCAGAACATTTTCAGGAATGCTTAGAATATTCCTCCAGCAACTCTCATGAAGTGAGAGCTACAGTACATACATTCCATGCTCTGATTATATGCAGAACCAACAACTCTCGTGAAGTGAGAGCTACAGTACATACATTCCATGATCTGCTTATATGCAGAACTTCTTTGTCGACAGCCGGATATAATTTTTGCAGGGACATATATCATTATAATGATCACATTTTTGGATTTCTTTCCATTCATTTTATTTGTAGTGTGTAGTTTGGTTTCATCTATTTATAAACTCAAAATGTATATTTATTTAGTTTAAACCAAACATGTTCTAAATTTAGTTTTGTAACAATTTTTGTTGAATGAACATGAATTATTTCAAAATTACCTTATGCAAATTAATTTCAACTCATGCACAATGCCAAATTTTGCAACTTAATAATAAATCTGTAATGATTGTTTAAATCGTTTTCCAAAGAACATGTGTGAAAATTTGTGCATGAAAAGCATTTGTGTGGTAACAACATTAATCTTTGGAATGTTTTTTTTTGCTTTTTTAAATAAATCTAAAACTTGAATTATCAAAAATTTATTGAAGAAACAGTTTTACTTGAAACTTTTATATGGTATTTCTATATAGATACTTTTATATTTTTATTTTTCCATTAAGAGAAGAATGCATTATTAACTTTTTCACTATGTCTGACTTCTTAATTTTTCCAACAAGATTCTTTAAAAAAAGTTATAAAATTTTATATTATGAAGTATGACTTTTTAATATGGTCAGGGAGATTCATTGAAGGAGGTAAGAGTTATAAAATTTTATATTATGAAGTCTGACCTTTTAATATGGTCAGGGAGATTCATTGAAGGTTTAGTTTTATATTAAAGAGCTCTAAAATCTTATATTATTTTTACATTATTAACATTCTTATTCCATTTATTCTTTAAATAAATTGAAATCTTAATAATATTTTTACTCTAAATAAATTAAAGTCTGAATAGGGTTACGGAGATTTATTGAAGAAGCGGTTTTGTTTTAATGATTTTGTTTTGTTTTAAAAAGAATTAAAAATTCTATATTATGTTTGCATTAAGAAAAAAGTGAAAATGATTGTTTTAAAAAATCGAAATCCTTATTACCGATTCTAGGTGATACAATGTTGCATTGAAAAAACAAAACCTTACTCAACCTAAGAAATTTTAATTTAATAATATGTCCACATATTATTAAACAAATTACCAATTACAACTTTTATTAGTAGGCGACATACAAGTTTTTGATAAAATCACTTTGCAATATTTCAATATATACATATATTAAACAAATTATCAATTACAACTTTTATTAGTATCCAAGATACAAGGTTTTGTTAGAATCACTTTGCAATATTTCAATACATATATATTTATATTTATGATAAATGTTTAAATTTCTCTTATGATATTAAATTTATTTAGTATTTTTAATAGTCTAGCTTATATATTTTGTATCAAAAGGGATTGTGTCCATACTCTAATATCATATGAATTTTAAATTTAATTTCTTTAATTATTTATCATTATATTAAAATATATGTATGAAGAAAATTAAACATTCAAAGTATTTACTTATGTTTCTATCAATGTTTTAAAGTGAATTATTCACCAAAAATTGGATAGATACTATTCAACTAGTGAGTTAATAATAATCTATTTTAACATATTAAATGTAATAAAAATATCAAAAATAAACATCCCTTAATTTGAATGGATATTTTGAGATACCTACAAAATGAATCTATATTTCAAATAAGATGATCAAATGTTAAAAAATGAATAACCTTTTAGATTATATAATTTTTATTTATTGAATTTTTTATAATTATATTAATTTTGATTTTTTTAATTGTTGACATTT
>JASDQU010242784.1:250120-261635 GCA_032191745.1 Picea mariana
ACTCGTCATCAAAACTCCACAATTTGAAGTTGTGCGTTGTTGGTGAGTCAACCACAATCCTTGATCTTCGAGGATATAAGATCTGAAGGTCTTGACTAATTGCGAGATTGGAACTAGTGCGATATTTAATTCTCCTTCTGATCTCCTCAATCTATCCATGTTGTTGATCTGGCGATTGTGCATCCGATGGTCACAAATCAATCTGACTTAATCTGATCGCTTGTTGGATCAACCACAGTCGTCGATATTCAAGTTTATGAGATCTGACGATCTAGACCAATTATGGAATTGAAACTAGTGAGTTTTTTAATTCTTCTTTCACTCCCCGCAATCCATCCTTGTCGTTGATCTAGCGATTACGAATCCGACGGTCACAACTGAATCCAACTTAATCTGATCACTTGTTAGATCAACCACAGTCGTCGATATCTGAGTCTATGAGATCTGATAATCTAGACCAATTGTGGGATTGGAACTAGCGAGTTGTTTAATTCTTCTTTCGCTCTCTAAAATTCATACATGTCATTGATCTGGCTTGCAGATTCGATGGTTACAATCCTCCAATGGTCCTCAAGCCCATGGTCACTCATATGACTGGCGTCCTTTATATGATATGATCAACACCGTCAATTTCTTAATCGGATGGTTGTTGAGGCTTCTCACCTTGATCTTACACTTTTCCTTCCGAGCTTTGATCTCTGCATACTGTTCGATTCTCCTCCTAAGCTTACATTTTTTATTCCGAGATTTGATCTTTGCATATTGTTCACTCCTCCTCCTGATCTTACGTTTTTTATTCCCAGCTTTCATCTCTGCTTATTGTTCACTCCTCCTCCTGAGCTTATGCTTTTCCTATTTTCCATCGTCGTTGTTTTTTTTTCCATCAATGACAAGCACACTCTTCTTGTAAAATATGCCAACATGGAGTTGCAGAAAGGATGAACAGGACGTTGATGGAAAAATCAAGGTGCATGTTCAATGGTGGTGGGTTCGGGCAAGAATTTTGGACAGAGGCAGTGGGTACTACATGATACCTGGTCAACAAATCACCCTCATCAGCGTTGGATGACAAGACTCCATAAGAGGTATGGATTGGTAAGGAACCTTCTCTCACACATATCAAGGCATTTAGTTGTGATGCATATGTTCATGTTCCAAAGGAAAACATGAGTAAGCTAGATAAGAAGGACGAAAAGTGTATCTTTATTGGATATAAAGGTGGTCTCAAAGGTTATAAGCTTTGGAAACCAGAAACTAAGAAGGTCGTGTATAGTCAAGATGTGGTATTTAGAGAAATGAAGGATGTTGTTAAACAGGAAGTCCTACCAAGTAAGGAAGAACCAGAGAAAATAGAGTTTGATTTAAAAGATGATGAGTCAGACTCTATAGAAGAACATGAATAAAAATAAGAAGGTCCTCATACTCTAGTATTGAGGAGATCGCTTCGAGAAAGAAGGCTACCGGAAAGGTATATTCCATCTGATTTCCATTCAAATTTTGCTTTGTCTATTACTGATGATGATCCTAGAACTGTCAGGGAGGCAGTAGATTCAGAGGATGAAAATCTATGGAAAAGGGCCATGGACGAAGAAATGGTATCTTTGGATAAGAATGAGGGTTGGGATCTAGTGTAGTTGCCAACTAGAAGAAATCCCATTAGCAACAAATGGGTATTTAAAAAGGAGTTGAATGCAGAAGGAAGAGTGGAGAAATACAAAGCTTGGTTAGTAGCAAAGTGTTATTCCCAGTATGAGGGAATTGATTTTGGTGAGATTTTTTCTCCTATTGCCAAGTTAACCTCTATAAGATTTATGTTATTTGTTGTTGTTGCATTTGATTTTGAATTAGAACAAACGAATGTGAAGACAACATTCCTAAATGGAGATTTGGAAGAAGAAATCTATATGAAACAACTAGAAGGTTATGTCGTGAAGGGAAAGAAGGAGTTGGTATGCAAGATGAAAAAGTCCTTGTATGGTTTAAAACAATCACCAAGGATGTGGTATCAAAAATTTGATACTTATATGCTGGAACTTGGCTTCACAAGAAGAAAAGAGGATCATGGTGTGTATTTTAAATTAATTGGTGACCATTTGATTTATTTGGTCTTGTATGTGGATGACATGTTGATGATAGGAAACAACAAGGAGATTATCTAGGATGTTAAAACTCAGTTGTTCTCTAAATTTGACATGAAGGATCTCGGTGCTTCAAATTTCATTTTGGGCATGGAAATTAAAAGAGATCAGAAAAAGAGGAAACTCTGGTTAAATCAGAGAAAATATGTCAAGACAATATTGCAGAGGTTTAATATGCAGGAATGTAAACCGATCAAGGTTCCTATTCATGTTGGGGAAAGTTATATGCAGATCAGTGTCCCAAGACACATGAAGAGGAGGAGGACATGTCTCGTGTTCCATTTGCGAGTGCAGCTGGCAATTTGATGTATGCAATGGTCTGTACTAGACCGGACATTGTACAAGCAGTGGGAGTTTTGTGCAGGTATATGTCAAAACCAGGGAATGAGCATTGGACAACAGTAAAAAGGGTTTTCACGTATTTGCGTGGCACTACTAGCTATGGATTGTGATACCAAGGAAGACTGGGATTGGACAGAGTGGTGGATATAGATGGCTTTGTGGATGCAAACTAGGCAGGAGATCTAGATCATAGGAGATCTACAAGTGGGTATGTGTTTAACCTGTTTGGAGGAGCAATAAGTTGGATGAGCAAAAGACAGGTTGTAGTGACACTTTTAACTACAGAAGTTGAATACATGGCAGCCACTCATGCAAGTAAGGAATTAGTATGGTTACAAATATTGTGTTAAGGTATTGGGTTGGTACAACAAATTGTAAGGATAGAGTGTGACAGTTAGAGTGCAATTTTTCTGGTGAAGAACACAGGTTATCATTCAAAGACAAATCATATCGATATTCAATATCACTTTGTGAGATACATGATTGAAGAAAAGAAAGTATCGCTGATGAAGGTGGACACTTTGAAGAATGTTGCAGATTCATTAACAAAATCTGTGAGCACTAAGAAATTCTCTTGGTGTAGAGGATCCATTGGCATTGCTGCCTTGGATTGTTGATTATGTAACCCTTAAACCCCTGTATGCAAAGAAAACAACAAGTGGGAGAATGTTGGGTATGTGTTATATTCTTTGCATGAGTAATTTTTTTTGCCTCGGAAAACGTCACATATTTAGGTGGTTTTTCCACACATGGTTTTTTTGCCGATGGTTTTCTATTTCCAGTTAAGGAATTAGGGTTGTTGACTAATCCAGGTCATTGAGTTAGGGCTTTGGATGCCGCTAGCTCCTATATGTATATTGTATTGTAAACAATGTATCACTACGAATGAATATAAAATATGCTGGTTTTTCGATTTGGGTTTCCAAGGGAAAAATCTCTATGTAATGTTTGTATTTGCCATTGTATCTTTTCTGTTCTTTTACTGTAAATCTGTTTGCAGTAAATATTGTACAAGATTAAAATCTAGAGCTCTGAGGTATAAGGATGCCAGAGAATAGAAGAAAATATGGTGTGAATGTTTAAGGGTGGATGGGAGATGCAAGGTCTAAGGAATTTCTGAAATCAAGCAGATTGTGAATCGAAGGAGTGTGTTGTGGAAACAAAATAAGAGCAACAAATTTCTATAGGTGAAGGAAAGAGATATTTTGAAATTGTTGACAACGGAGGAGATTGGTGTCTCTTGCAGGTTGGTGTCTACAAACATTACAATTATAGGTTGGTTCCTATAAGCATTGTTGTGTTGGTGATTAGCTAAGCGAATTGGTCTCTCCTACTAGTGGGTGTCTACAAATATAGCAAATGTAGGTTGGTGCCTACAATGAGAGCTAAATTGGTGCTCAATCAAGGGGATTGGTGTCTCCTGTAGGTTGGTGCCTACAGGGAGAGATGAGTTGATGCTCAACGAAGGGATTGACATCTCCTGCAAGTTGGTGCCTGAAAACATTGTTGTTGAGTTTGTGCTTAGGAGAGGAGCTTGGTTTCTCTTGCAGGTTGGTGCCTGCAAGCATTGTAACAGTGGGTTGGTGCCTAGATAATACAAATTATTTTGTGGTTTTCTTATTGATTGACCCCCCTCTGAGCATAAGTAAGTGTGCTAATAAAGCCCTATTCTCTACTAAAATACAACTTGAATTAAGAAAAATACAATCAATTGCATTAAGGAAATACACTCCCTTTAGTAAATTCTAGGACTCCATAGACTTGATCAAAATGGTTGATTTGTGATGAAAATGCTCCTTCATCAAACAATTTTAAATCTTGCTCTAATACGGAAAGAATTTTAGAATAAATATATTCATAAAAAAAGCCAATATATCCTAATATAATTCCTTGCTAACTCTAATAGAAATCATGAAATTAGTTACTGCATCCTATTTTATTTAACTCTCTATTCTAAACATTTTACTAAATGATTTTTTTGGGGGAGATATTTTTTGGGGATATTTACAGGAAATCAGGTGAGAAATTGTTAGATCCTCAGATTTAAGTGATTATTTCTATAATCTTACTTTGAGGTTTTTCAGCATGAGAAATCCATTTCTACATTCAAAAATAAAATTTAAACAACAAAAAATAATGATTTCGTCTAAATTTATGTAGCAGAATTCCAAGAAAAAAAAATCATTTCTCAAAACAAACAGTTAAACAACGCCATATTTAGCTTCTTCCCCAAAATAAATCAAAATACCTCAGATTTATTAAAAAAAAACACTCCATCTACAGTATTGACCGATTCAAATTATGACCACTAGAAAAATTTAATTTGTTACGGCACCTGGCTCGCCTGGCTGCCTGCGCTTAAAAAATTCGAGTGAACGTCCCTGAGTTGAACCGGACCTACAGCTCGGAAGTAACTTCGTAACTCCGCCTCTATAAGTTTGTGTAAAGTTATTAATTCCTGTCTCTGCGTGGTGAGTCGAACTGGAACTCGAACCCTGGACCTGTACTAGGCGGTTGCACACGGGAGCTACACAGTTTTTGGGATTGGGGACTTGTTACGTCACGTAGGTAATTCGAATTCACGATCTCGAAGGATACCCAAAATAAAACTCCGCCGTACGTACCCGCCCACATGCAGAAAGTAAAATAAATGGAGTCCACAATCCAATTACCAACGCAAGAATTTAATGATCAAGAGGCAACAGCGTTCCCAAGTAGCGTCCGATAACCGGCACGGCGAGCAATATACAGCCTGCTGCAGACTCTGTAAGACTCTGCAGGTTGGAAGGCCGTGCTATCAGGCTCGTGCAGATCGGATGATGGATGCCAATGGGTATGATGTGCATGGTGCTGGTGCCATACCATGCCAGGCACCTTTTCCGACCTCCTCTCTCGCCTTAGATTCTAGCAACCATTTTCAGTCCGTTTCGAATCCAAACATCGTTTCTATTTCCTTGATTCTCACCCTTTGTTGATGGTTGCACTCTGATCCAATACCCACAGCCACGGACCTGCATAGCATTAAACACTGTCAGCTCCATAAGCGCCGAGAGACAGTCCTGTGAAGGGTGAAGCGTGAGGGGACTGCACCTTCAATTTGAATTTGAATCTGAGCGCGTCCATTTGGATTTGAATCCGAGCGCGCCCATGATATGTAGCTTTCTCCTCAGCACTTTCTTTCTTCTTTCTTTACTTTATGCTTTATATCTTATGTATGCTTGAGGTTCAATCCGCAAGAGAATTGATAATTTGGAATGGTGGTGAAACAGATGCAGACTATTGGTATGGTGGCTTCTCGTAAGCATCATTGTCGGCCGTGAAGTTGATGCTTCCAGTCCCGTTGAAGAGGCTGATTCCTTCCAAAACGGCGTGGGTAGATTTCTTCCACATCTTGGCCAATTATACTCTGCCATCGCACAAAATACTGGGATTCCCTGCAGGAGTCTGCCCCACTAGCCATTTCAGCAATGAGGGATTGAGTTTGCTGTCCAGAAATTTTGGCCTCTCCGCCGATAATATAATAGATTCCCTGCTTGTGGACGCACGAGGTAATCTCTTCAAGAAGCCGAAAAAGGGATAAGTGTTCTGGGGTCTGAGGGGTGAGGGCAGCTGGGGCGTCGTTGTTTCATGGAGAATAAAGCTCGTGGCAGTCTCTCTCTTGCTCACCGTCTTCAACGAGGAATGCTCAGAACATTTTCAGGAATGCTTAGAATATTCCTCCAGCAACTCTCATGAAGTGAGAGCTACAGTACATACATTCCATGCTCTGATTATATGCAGAACCAACAACTCTCGTGAAGTGAGAGCTACAGTACATACATTCCATGATCTGCTTATATGCAGAACTTCTTTGTCGACAGCCGGACATAATTTTTGCAGGGACATATATCATTATAATAATCACATTTTTGGATTTCTTTCCATTCATTTTATTTGTAGTGTGTAGTTTGGTTTCATCTATTTATAAACTCAAAATGTATATTTATTTAGTTTAAACAAAAGATGTTCTAAATTTAAATGTATATTTATTTAGTTTAAACCAAAGATGTTCTAAATTTAATTTTGTAACAATTTTTGTTGAATGAACATGAATTATTTCAAAATTACCTTATGCAAATTAATTTTAACTCATGAATAATGTTAAATTTTGCAACTTAATTACGCTGAAAGGCGTACACCTATTGACAATGGGCAGATTTAATAGAGGTTTAGTGCTTAATAAGTTTTTTATGGACATGATTAAATATGGCTGGAATATTCTTAGTAGTCACACAAAATAAATGGTTGTGATTTCAATCATTAACTTCCTAGCTATTATAAAGACATCAGTTTATGTGTTTACTTTTTTACATTTACCTAATCATATTTAAAAATTACTTTGATAGCTAACTGATTGCCACTTAAGTGATTAACAAAAATTAAAATATTAACACCAGATAAATGAAGCCCAACAGTTTATTTGTTAATAGATAATAAAATTTAATATATTTTTTTAAGGATTAGTTTCATCTTCTCAGCCTTTCGGCGTTCACCAGCAGCTATTTTGCTGTTGTGCTAGTAATAAATCTGTAATGATTGTTCAAATCGTTTTCCAAAGAACATGTGTGAAAATTTGTGCATAAAAAGCATTTGTGTGATAACAACTTTAATCTTCTGAATGGTTTTTTTTGCTTTTTAAAATAAATCTGAAACCTGAATTATCAAAAATTCATTAAAGAAACAATTTTACTTGAAACTTTTTTCAACTCATGCACAATGCCAAATTTTGCAACTTAATAATAAATCTGTAATGATTGTTCAAATCGTTTTCCAAAAAACATGTGTGAAAAATTGTGCATGAAAAGCATTTGTGTGGTAACAACTTTAACCTTCGGAATGTTTTTTTTTTGCTTTTTAAAATAAATCTGAAACTTGAATTATCAAAAATTCATTGAAGAAACAGTTTTAATTGAAACTTTTATATGGTATTTCTATATAAATACTTTTATATTATTTTTATTTTTCCATTAAGAGAATAATGTATTATTAACTTTTTCACTATGTCTGACTTTTTAATTTGTCCAACAAGATTCTTTAAAAAGAGTTATAAAATTTTATATTATGAAGTCTGACTTTTTAATATGGTTAGGGAGATTCATTGAAAGTTTAATGTAAGAGTTATAAAATTTTATATTATGAAGTTTGATTTTTTAATATGGTTAGTGAGATTCATTGAAAGTTTAGTTTTACATTAAAAAGAGTTCTAAAATCTTATATTATTTTTACATTATTAACATTCTTATTCAATTTATTCTTTAAATAATTTGAAATCTTAATAATATTTTTACTCTAAATAAATTGAAGTCTAAATAAGGTAAGGGAGATTTATCGAAGAAGCAGTTTTGTTTTAAAAAGAATTAAAAATTCTATATTATGTTTGCATTAAGAAAAAAATGAAAATGATTGTTTTAAAAAATATAAATCCTTATCATTGATTCTAGGTGATACAATGTTGCACTGAAAAAACAAAGCCTTACTCAACCTAAGAAATTTTAATTTGAAATATATCCACATATTATTAAACAAATTACCAATTACAACTTTTATTAGTAGGCAACATACAAGTTTTTGATAGAATCACTTTGCAATATTTCAATACATACATATATTAAACAAATTATCAATTACAACTTTTATTAGTATCCAAGATGCAAGGTTTTGCTGAATCACTTTGCAATATTTCAATACATATATATTTATATTTATGATAAATGTTTAAATTTCTCTTATGATACTAAATTTATTTAATATTTTTAATAGTCTAGCTTATATATTTTGTATCAAAAGAGATTGTGTCCATACTTTAATATCATATGAATTTTAAATTTAATTCCTTTAATTATTTATCATTATATTAAAATATATGTATGAAGAAAATTAAACATTCAAAGTATTTACTTATGTTTCTACCAATGTTTTAAAGTGAATTATTCACAAAAAATTGGATAGATATTATTCAACTAGTGAGTTAATAATAATCTATTTTAACATATTAAATGTAATAAAAATATAAAAAATAAACATCCCTTAATTTGAATGGATATTTTGAGATACCCACAAAATGAATCTATATTTCAAATAAGATGATCAAATGTTAAAAAATGAATAACCTTTTAGATTATATAATTTTTATTTATTGAATTTTTTATGATTATATTAATTTTGATTTTTTTAATTGTTGACATTTTTAGAAAGAGAATATAAGGTATATGTTTGTGTTGGTCTAGATTTCGAGTGTCTAAATGATTAAATCAATATATAAAATTGTTATACATGTAAAGGACAAGGAAGTAATCACATATTTCTATCCTTTGAGATATGTGCATCATTTAGTGGACCTATTTTATTCCTACATAAAAGCTAGTTGGCCAAATTAATAGATAAAGCCATTTTTTTAGCTTATCATGTTCTCTTCTTCTTCTTCTTGTTCTAGAGTTAATATCTCTTTAGGTTGGTGCACTTCACCTTTCAACTATGGTTTGCTAGTTGATAGCTTTAGAAATGCATCATTTGGTATTAGAGCATCGACTTAGGCCTTCTCCCCTTTCATACTTTATTTCCATCCTTAGCACCTGACTCAACAATATTCTCTTTCAGTGGCATGGTTTGAGATCTGGTTCCTTCGGAGTGTGCCCCCCACCCAAATCTATGTTGGTACATGCTCCATCACTCTTCCTTCTTTGGTTTCAAATTGAACCAAAATCCTTTATTTGGCAAGACGAGTTCATGAGATCTATTCCATGGATCGCAACACTCCCACCCAAATCTCACTTAACACTTGTTTTCCTACTTCAATCTTAATCTAAGGTGGATGCCTTTCTCCACCAAGGAGTTTCAATGTCGACTTATCAAGAAACAACTCTTCGTTTGGCCATAGATCTGCACAATTTAGTGTTTTTTTGGTATATTTTTAACAGTGCTTTTTTATAAGCATTTGTGCCCTCTCTAGTGATTTTTATAAGTAGTTATAAAATATTTTGGATTATTTTTAGTTCCCTATGGAAGATTCACATCCCCTCATGACTCTCTCTCCCTCTATCTTTCTCTCTCCCCCGCCCCTCTCTCCCAAGTGGTACCCAAAAAGTGATAAAATTTCATAAGGCTTTTAGGGTGTGTTGAGTGTTCAATAGGAAGCTGACCACTTCTGTATATGTGCATATACAAAAGTGGTCAGCTTCTGTATATCCTCATATAAAAAAGTGGTCAACTTTTGTATATGTGCATATACGGAAGCCAGCCATTTTCGTATATGTGCTTATACGAAAGTGACCAACTTTTGTATATGCGCATATATGGAAATGGTCGGATTCCATATATGCGCATATATACGGAAATGGTCGGCTTCCATATATGCACATATACGGAAATGGTCGACTTTCGTATATGCGCATATATGAATGTGGTCGGCTTTCGTATATTTGCATATACTAAAGCCGACCATTTTCGTATATGTGCATATACGGAAGTGGTCGACTTTCGTATATGCGCATATACGGAAGTGGTCAACTTTCGTATATGTGTTGTATATGCACATATACGGAATTTGACCACTTTCGTAAATGAGAATATATAAAAGATGACCACTTCTGTATATGTGCATATATGGAAGTGGTCAGCTTTCGTATATGTGTCGTATATGCACATATACAAAAGTGGTCAACTTCCATATATGTGCGTAAATGAAAGCCGACCATTTTTGTATATGTGCTTATACGGAAGTGGTCGGCTTCCGTATGTGCACATATACGGAAGTTGACCACTTCTGTATATGCGCATATACAAAAGCCGACCATTTCCTTATATGCGCATATACAGAAGTGGTCAGCTTCTGTATATGCGCATATACAGAAATGGTTAGCTTCCGTATATGCACATATATGGAAATGGTTGGCTTTCTTATATGTGCATATACAGAAGCCGACCACATTTGTATATTTGCATATACGCAAGTGGTCGGCTTCTATATATGCACATATACGGATGTGGTCAGCTTCCGTATATGCGCATAGACGTAATCCAGCCATATACCGAAGCCAACGTGCAAATACGGAAGTGGTTGACTTTGATATATGTGTTTATATAGAAGTGGCCCGCTTTCGTATATGCACATATATGTAAGATGACCATTTCCATATATGCGCATATACGGAAGCCAACCATTTTTGTATATGCACATATACAGAAGCTGACCACTTCTACATATGCGCATATAAGGATAATAGTACTTCCTTCAATGGTTTGCGCAGTTCTTGAAGCTTCTGGCTCTTCCTGGCGAAGCTCTTCATTTTTCCCTTCCTCAATCCTAGTGAGTTTTGAATGCTATTCTTCCGTCAAGTCTGCTTCTTCTCCACTATGGAAACCCTCGTTTCCATAGTTCTACTTAAAGAGGTTCGCAAGATGAACTTCTCTGAATGCTCTCCCACGGTGCGTATGTCCAGTCTTTGTGTCGCTGTCGCTGTCCGAATTCTTGAACATTAGCCTTTTCGAGTCCTATCAATCTACTATATCTTCAAGATGTTCTTCTCATGCAACAACATCTTGATTCTCAACTTTAGAAAATGTAAAAATTTTCCTTTGGGTCCCTTGAAAAAATATCTCAGCCTGGTTGTATGACTCTACTCTGTCAACAACAAACTCGGTGATGTAGCCTCCAATGGTGCTATCAAACCAATGATCTACTGCTCTTGACACAGTGTTATCAACTCCCTTGACTTTCTTGATCAGCGTCGACGTCCAAACCACAGGAGGTCTAGGTCTTATCTCAAACTGGGTATCTGCTATCCTAGCTAACCACTCATATATCTCCTAATGGATTCCTCCAAAGAAAATCTCATGTATATCAGTAAATATATATGATCCAGGTGGATATTGGAGGCCACCCACCTTTTCCAAATGGCTCAAAACAACTTTCTGGCCATTTTGGCAATTTACTATTTTTAGCAGGTTTTCACTTCCGGGGCCATTTTGAGGGCCTAAATGAAGTTTTTTCGAGATCG
>JASDQU010242785.1:31833-47773 GCA_032191745.1 Picea mariana
ATTAAAAACTTGTCATATCTTGAATAAATCATGACACAAATACCATGATACCATCTAAAAATAAGAAATGAGAAATATTGGCATATCTCACTCATAATTTCCTTAATATGTCACCCTCCTTTTGCATATGATATCAATATCCTCAAACCCTTAGCTACTAATATAAAAATAAAGGAGACAACGGGCATCCTTTCCTAAGTCCCCTTGAAGCCTAAAAGAAACCTAGAAAGGATCCATTACTAAGCACAATAAATGAAGCTAAAGAGAGACGACTCATTATCCAATTCATTATCTGAATCTCCATGCCTATTTGAATCAATAGTAACCTTAAATACAACAAATATACCTTGTCATAAGCTTTTGCAAGGTTAATTTCCATTACCACTATTGGGATTTTTCCTATCTTTATTATGTGCGTGCCTTCTTGTGTTGTCTCAGCTGCATCATGGATTTATCTATTAAAAGATAAACCAAACCACTCTTCTAAGATGAAGCATGATAAAATAAGTTTTAATATGTTGGCTATAATATTTGAGATAATTTCGTAGATCAAATTACATACCGATTTAGTACCCCTGAGATCTTTCCAAAGGTTCTAGATTCTTCCATTGCATGCAACAACTCTTCCTTAATCATCTCATAAAAACCCAAACAGGATTCAATTGTCTAAACATCTGGGCTTGGGCTCTTTCCCTTCTTGAATGGATTTATAACTACTTTTAGCTCTTCTTTTGAAATTTCTACTCCCAAATCCTCATTCATTTAATCATCAATAAACCTTGGGAACAACCTTACTATCTTCGAGATCTCTCCTATATTAGCTCATTCATGCTTTTTAAACAATGCATTAAAATGTCTTCTACCTGCTTCGACTATTTTCGAAAATGGTTTTACCTTTGAACCATCCTTTAGCTCAATTTCCCATACAATATTAACATTCTTGCGGTGTTTTGTGTAATTTTGGAAAAAACTCAATATTATTATCCCCTTCAACTAACCATATGTCTCTAGTCTTAAGTCTTTATTCTATCTTCTCCTTTTCCATTGTATCTTTCTTTTTGTCTTTAAGAAATCTCAACCTCTAAAATTCCTCATCTGCAAAGACTCCTTCAACATTCTTTTCAAACATCCTTAGTTTCCTTAAGCTCTCTTTGACTATCTTTGGATTTTCTCCTAGCTTTGTCTACTCTTATTCTCTTTAATCCTTTCAAGTTTCCGGTAAATTATAACAGTGGAGAATCCTTGAACTTCTATCAAATTTCTTTCAATTTTGCATCGCTAGGTTTCTAAATTCTTCATCAAATAGCCATGCATGATTAAATTTATAAAGAGTTGGTGGTTTTTGAGATTTCACTTCAATCAATAGAAGAATTGCCAAGTGATCTAATGATCCAAAATGGATCTGAAATGGCCAAAAAATCAAATTCTTGAATTCAGACAAAACCAACGCCATCGCGTAGTGTTCATCGCGTTGATTCCGAAAGTATATTATTTTTCGAAAATGGACTCCATATGGCGAAGATATCGCGTTTTGAAGTTTTTCCCAAACAAGCAAAAAAGTCAAAGGTCAAAAGTCAACAGTCCGTATTGCTAATGTCAGCATGACATCATAATGCTGACATGGCAACACCAGAGGTGAACACGTGTCATGCAGATTTAACATTTTCAGGTGTTGATGTGGCAGGTAACTAGACTGTACGGACTGACATGTGGCAATGTGTAGTAATGACACATGGCAGTACGGGTGACAGCTTTCCAGTGACATGGCAGGTTTTGGTGGTGACGCATCTCAGTGCGGTCATGAGTTGGCGCTGACTGTGCAATTAACAGAGAAGGTGACGTGGCATTCCACTAGGCAACTGGCGTGGCTCGAGCCAATGAAATGGTGACACATGGCCCAATCACTGGTTGCCACGAGGCACCCTGGATCAGGCCAATGTGGGTCAGGTCAAAATTTGTTGTAGCTCCACAGGATTCGAACCTCCAACCTATTGATATGCAACGATTTCCAACTGACACGCACGTGGTAGATGACGTCAGCATGACATCATGATGACATCAGCATGCTGACGAGGCAACACTAGAGGTTGATACGTGTCATGCAAATTTGACATTTTTAGGTGTTGATGTGGCAGGTGACTGGACTGTACAGGCTGACACATGGAAGTTTGTACGATGATGTGGCTGTGTGTAGTAATGACACATAGTAGTACGGGTGATAGGTTGGTAGTGATGTGGCAGGTTTTGGTGGTGACGCGTGTCAGTATGGTCATGAGTTGGCGTTGAATGTGCAGTTGATAGAGCAGGTGACGTGGCATACCACTAGGAAACTGATGTAGCTCGGGCCAATGAAATGGTGACATGTGGCCCAATCATAGGGCACCACGTGGCACCTTGGATCAAGCCAATATGGGCCGGGTCAAAATTTGTTGCAGCTCTGCAGGATTCAAACCCCTGACCTATTGATATGCAAATGATTTCCAACCGGCCCGCCAACCGTTCAAGCTACCTTGTTTCTTAGTTATATAAATGGCATAAAATATATTTGAATTGGTTATAGTTTGAAGGTCGCGGGATGTAGTGCCTAGTCGGTAAGGCTAGCCCATCGACAAACGCACCGAAACTAAGGGCTAATCGCCAGGGGGATAACCGTCGACCCAACACCCAGCCACACGACCACCCATATGACTAGGAGCTCGGAGAAAAGGGGCGTGCACCCAGATTTGCTGGAAAGTGGGTTTTCCACTTTAGAAAGTGGATTTTTAATGTTTTTTCAATCATTTTAATGGGATTTTATCTAGTTTTGAGGATATGGAGCCCAGATTGACGCCAGATCTTGTGGAGAAGTTGGGATTTGATCCCCAACTCAAATGTTATTTAAACAAGCCTATTTTTCCATGAGAACAAGGTTGGAAAAATCCATTTTTATGTAGGGATTTTGGAGAACAAGTCATTTTATGTAGAAAATCCTTAAGGAGCGCCAAACTTTGGAGGCCATTTCTGGGAGCTAGCGGAAGCCTTTTTCAATGTTGTCTTTTGCATCAGATTTATGAGGTCGAACAGAACAATGTGAGACTAGTTTGTAATATTTTTGATGCAATTTTGATGTAAGATGTAAGCATTGAAGATTAATAAAGAAAATCTTCCCTCACTGATGACAAAGGCCTGGAGACATAGGCAAATTTGTCGAACTCCGTTATCATGTTTTGGCGTTATGGTTTGTTGTCATTACTGTTCATTTGTTGTTCTGAATTATTTATATGGTTGCAACTTCTTTCATTGAGCATCTTCTCTTTATTATTAAGTCTTAATTGGTAAATTTACACATGCAAAATACTTAACCAAGTCATTTAAAAGATCATTTCGGATCAAGAGGTATCAGAGCAGGTTGACAGTTGGTTGTTTTTTAGTATGCATGATTACCAGATGAAAGCTAAGGCGTAGTGAATAAGAGCTTTTAGAAGGAGATCCTGAGATTGGATCAAGAAAAAGGGCATCTCAAAGTGAGAAGATGGCATATGAAGAAGGACTTTCTCAACAAGAAAGAGAGTTTCAAAGAAATTTCTTTGCCATGTCGGAGATGGAAAAAGTATTGTATGAAGATTACTTGGAATGGAGGAGTCCTATTCAAGGGGAATGTTCAAAGCAAGACAAAAGTGAAGAGGGAGAAGACCCTCCAAAACCTTCTCCTTCACCTCCTTCATCTCCATATTCTTCTTCTTCAAGTACAAGTTCAAGTTCTACTTCTATCGTTACTTCTGCAAGAAAGCATTCCCATTCCCATAAACATAAGCCTAACATGCCATTACTTATACTTGATGTGGAATTCAAGTTGCCCATGTATAATGGAGAAGTCAATGCTGAGAAGCTTGATAACCGGGTCAGACAGATGGAGGTATATTGCAGTGTGCAACAAATCAATGATGAGACAACCAAGATCAAATTGGCATGGCTTCATCTTGAGGGCACAACACTCATCTGGTGGCAGAGTAAGTTTCAACATGGTACTCAACAAATTGGTAATGTATTTCCACCATGGCAAAATTTTATTTTTGCACTTAGAAAACAGTTCTATCCATTGGGGTATAAGGAGAAGGCTTTAATTGAATGGAAAAGTCTTAAATTAAGAAAGGACAATCGATGCAAGAATACACAGATGAATTTTATAAGATGGCTTTGATGTTAAATATTCCATTACATACACAAGAAAATTTGATGAACAATATAGGAGGTTTGCCTGCTCATATTCGTAACACAATATTTATGTTTGGACCTACTAATCTTGATGAGGTTTCTATGCAAGTGACATATATTGAAGTAGGGAAAACTGGAGTTGTTGTATCTGGGGAATCATCTTCAAAGAAGGAAAACAAGGGAAAAGGGAAAGAGAAATGGACATCTACAATGAAGGAAGAGAAACTCTCTTGCAAACATTACAAGAAAGAAGGGCATGATGATGAGCATTGCTGGAAATTGCACCCAGAGAAGAAACCGAAGTGGTTCAAAGAGAAGAAAGGGAGGCAAAAAGTTGCAGCAACATTAAAACCAACAGACTTGGGGTCAGATTCAGGTGATGAGACTAAAATCACAACAATTGGTGATGGTTTTGATTCAAGAAGTAAATTGTTTCATATAAGGGTCATTATGAAATACCAAGATCGACACTTTGTTAGATAGCGGATCTCAAGTTAACTTAATTTCAGAAGAAGTGGTTAAGCAACTGGGATTAAAAACTAAGATACATCACAAACCCTACTCATTAAATTGGATAAGCAAAAATCACAAATTGCCCATAACAAAGCAATGTATCATAAAGTTTGCAATTGCATCTAAGTTTGTGGATGAGGTAATATGTGATGTGGTACCGCTAGAAGCATGTGGAATGGTCTTGGGTAGCCCTTATTTATATGATCTCAGAGCAATCTTCTTCAGGGAACATAATTAATATCACTTAACTAGAGAAGGGGGAAAATGTGTTATGCATGCTCATCATAATAAAGGGACTCAATCTCTTCTAACAATGGAACAATTAAATAAGGCAGATTATGCAAGAAATACACCTATAATTGTACCAGTTGATCTTAAGAAAGAAAGTAAAATGGTTGTAGCATGTAGATCTAGCCATACTTTGCTTCAAGATGAGTTTTTGTCGTGCAAACCTGCAAACAGACATGTTGGTTCATTGTCAGTCATGTTTTTGATATTTTTATCGCTGCTAATGTTTTCTACATGGATAGTAGTGAATTCAGTACGATGTGAATGAATAAAGATGGCTAACAATATGTGTTCAGTTATCATGGTTATTTTGCAATTGATTATGATGCGACAGGTGCACAGGACAGATTTGATAGACAAAGGACAAGTGGGGAGGCCTATCCCTGACTTGATGTGTTGTTAATATCATTTTGGCGGACCAAAAGGTCTTAGTGGGGAGGTGTGATCCAAAATGGATCTGAAATGGAAAAAAATTCAAAGTTCTCAGATTCAGACGAAACTAGCGCCATCGCGTAGTGCTTGTCGCGTTGATTTTAGAAGTATATCCTTTTTCGAAAATGGACTTTGTATGGCGAAGATACCATGTTCTGAAGTTTTCTCCAAACATGCAAAAAAGTCAAAGGTCAAAAGTCAACAGTTCGTACTACCGACGTCAGCAGTATGACCCGCACATGGTAGATGACATCAACATGCTGATGTGACAACACCAAAGGTTGACACGTGTCATGCATATTCGACATTTTCAGGTGTTGATGTGGCAGTAATGACACGTGGCAGTATAGGTGACAGGTTGGCAGTGACGCAGTAGGTTTCGATGGTGACGCGTGTCGGTACGGTCATGAGTTGGCGGTGACTGTGCAGTTGAAAAAGACGATGATGTGGCAATCCACTAGGCAATTGATGTGGCTCGAGCCAATGAAATGGTGACACATGGACCAATAATAGGGCACCATGTGGAACCCTTGATTAGGCCAATATGGGCCGGGCAAAATTTGTTGCAGCTCCGCAGGATTCAAACCTCCAACCTATTTATATGCAACGATTTCCAACCAGCGAACCAACTGTCCGAGCTACCTTGTTTCTTAGTAATATAAATGGCATAAAATATATTTGAATTGGTTATAGTCCAAAGGTCACGGGATGTAGCGCCTGGTTGGCAGGGCTAGCCCGTCGACCAAGGCGCCATAACCAAGGGCTAATCGCCAGGGGGCTAACCGCCGACCCAACACCCGGCCACATGGCCACCCATATGACCAAGAGCTCAGAGAAAAGGGGTGCACACCCAAATTTGTTGGAAAGTGGGTTTTCCACTTAGAAAGTAAATTTTTAATGATTTTTAAGCCATTTTAATGGGATTTGACCCATTTTTTGAGGATTTGGAGCCCAGATTGAGGCCAGATCTTCGGGAGAAGTTGGGATTTGATCCTTAACTCTAATGTTATTTAAAAAAGCCTATTTTTCCATGAGAACAAGGTTGGAAAAAGCCATTTTTATGCAGGGATTTTGGAGAATGAGTCAGTTTATGCAGAAAAGCCTTAAGGAGAGCCAAACTTTAGAGGCCATTTCTGGGAGCTAGAGGAAGCCTTTTTCAGTCTCGTCTTTTGCATCAGATTTATGAGGTTGAACAGAATAGCATGAGACCAGTTTGTAATTTTTTCGATGCAATTTTGACGTAAGATGTAAGCATTGAATATTAATAAAGAAAATCCTCCCCCACTGAAGACAAAGGCCCGGAGACGTAGGCAAATTTGTTGAACTCAGTTATCAAGTTTTGGTGTTAGGGTTTGTTATCATTATTGTTCAGTTGTTGTTCTAAATTCTTTATATGGCTGCAACTTCTTTCATTAAGCATCTTCTCTTTATTATTAATTCTTAACTGGTAAATTTACACATGCAAAATACTTAACCAAGTCATTTAAAAGATCGTTTCAGATCATCTAATGAACCCCCATTACCTACCCAATATTTCATTACTGCAACCTCTTATATAGTATTTTCTGCTACCAAAAATCTATCTAGCCTTTTGGATATTCCTTCTTTACCTCTTCTAGAATTTCTCTTGGTGTGAACCACGTGAATGGGCTCAATATATGTAAGCTTTAAATCTTCAAAAATGTCACTATATTCTACTAAGGGATATGGTCTTATTGATTATCCCCATATATCTCTGCTCATAATCAAGTTAATATTCCCCCCTATTTTAATATTGTCACCTTCTAGAGAACCTTGATCTAATAACATTTCTCAAAAAGGCCTCTTAGCCCCATATGGACCATATAGGTTTATCATCTCAAACACCTTTCTTATCTCCTTTGACCTACATTCTGCCTAAATTCCTGCATTCTACCCAAATTCTCGCATTCAAGAAAGAAGTATAAAGGGGGTCAATGTTGGAATCCCAACCTGTGATGAAACCACTAGAAATACCCTTTGCATCTAGAGAACAAAAAGTCCAATCCTTCAAGAAAGAAGATTCAACTTCTATTGCTTTGCTTCCCAAACACATTGTTTCTTGGAATAACACTATATCTGGTTTATAAATAATACATAGTTTCTTTAGGGATTACTTTTTATGGGCACCCCCAACCCATATAACTTTCATAGAGAGGATGATCATTTTGATACCTTCTCTAAATGGGTTTTTTCTACTTGAAATATCCCTTTTATTGTCGATTGTTTTCCCTCCCTAACTTCTTTGGATGCTCTATTTTTTTCCAATAGGGGAAACCTGGCATATGTCTAATCCGATACCTCCTTCAATTAATCCTCCTTCCATTAAGGGTTCCTTTCTAGGTCTTAGGTTATAATTTGACCCAAGAAATTTGTTTTGACCCTTTTCCCTGTCCTCCTTCAAAGGATTTTCAACCGAGTTAACCCTAACTTCTAAATTACCTTGGGTAACCAAAATTTGTTTACTGACATATATGTACTACTCACTATGGCATTTTGAGAAATGTGTTTTTTCTAATTCTAACCCTCCCTTACTCTTAACAGAACCAAAGCACTAGATCTTAGAATTGGAAATATATTATTCTCCAATAGAAATAGATCTATTTTCAACACTCTATGAAAGCATACCTTGATTCATAGTGTCTTTTAAACTAGATAGAAGAGTTGTTTCTACCCCCTTTGGTCCATTTTGATCTAGAATATCTAAAGGATTTGGTGATTCTACGACCTTTGCAGGAGTGTTGGACACTTCCTTTGCAACCTTATTACCTCTAAATATAGGACCAACTTAATCATCATCTACCTTGAGGTCCTCTACTTCCTTTGAAACTTCTTGGCCAATGAATACTTAAGCTTATTTTTTCACTCAAACTTTCTTCCCCTAAGAACATCCCTTCAAATTGTTCTTATAATCTTTCCACAGGTGCCCTACCTCATGGTAAACTATGCATTGGAAGGGCATCTTCCAAAATCTATCCTTTATAAATATTTATAAGAACCCCATTCAATTTCAAGATCTACAAGGAGCCCTTCATGTTTATAAACCTCTACCAATATCCACTTATCTTCCATACTCCATCAATTTTGTTCCAGGGCTTTAAACCTTCCCCCAAAAATACCCAATTTCTCCAATATACCTTTGCTCCAAATTTCAATTATGAGTCCTAACAGTAACACTCACACTTGTTGCATATACATAAGCTCACTTCTAGGATCGAAACTTGGCCTCCATGGTTTTAAGCATAAAACCAAAGTTCCCCACAACCAATGTTGATTGAGAATTGCCTCCACATATTTTGAATTCCTAAATTCAAAACAAATCCAACCTTGGAGTAGAACACAAAATTTTGGAGAATACCCTATAAGCATTTTTTAATTTCTTTCCAACCAACTTCTCAAAGAACCACCTTTCACATTCTTTCCATAAAATACACATTAACCACTTTCTCCACCAACCCTTCTATTTCATCCATGCCAATGTCTCCACTTAACACCATTTTTACATTTTATTTCATGGACCTGATACATTTTTGTTTTCACCCTCTTCCAATGGTCTCCTTATCTATTTTTGGATTATTGTCAGGGGAGCCAAGGCTTGGACTATGGATTGTTTGCAACAAGGATATGGCTCCTCTGAACCACTTCTTAAATCATCCTTGAAAACTATCCTGGGACTCATGTTGCTATCAAGGATAATATCTTGTCTAAGCCTCTTCATTGAGTCAGATGATCTATCCATTTGACTTAAATTCTCTTTTAGCAATCTATCAAGCATCATGCCTCTTCCATGTTAAAGGAACCCTCTACCACCAGATTACTTTACATCATTCATGCACCCATACCAAGTCATAGCCCTAGCCTAAAACTAGCTCATCGTTATAGGTCCTTGCACTTTGCCATATTTCTAAAAGTTCTTCTCTAAAACAAAATATGGAGTTATAACTAGGGGCTTCCCCTCTCCATAGTCCACCACCTCAAGGTTAAAATCCATCAAATTAAACCTTCTAACCTTTTAATAACTTTATATCTTCACCTTGGTGCTCCCATAAAAACCCTATACTTGGCCATCCTTGAAGATGATCATGTTTGACCTTCAAAGTAATTATCTTCGTACAAGGGAAGTATCCACACACACACACACACGGGGAAACCTGAGGGATGCTTCCCCACATTCATGGATGTTGTCCCTAGTAAACGTACTAGCATAAACTAGTGTGCATAACCTAGTGGGATTCGAATTAGGCACTTATTAACACATAATAAGCCAAATGCCCAACAACTAGTTGAGCCATCCTCTTAACATGTATGTGTGTGTGTGTATTTCCCCAAGGAAAACCTCACAAAGAAACCATGAAGGGATGCTTCCCCACATTCATAGATGGTATTCCTAGTGACCCATCAATGTAGACAAGTGCACCTCACCTAGGGGCTCGAATCAGACTCTTATTAGCACGAAACTAGACAAATGCCTAGTAACATTGGTGATAATCACTTGAGCCAACCTCTTGGGGGTAACACACACACACACACAGACAATTTAGTGGGATAACCCAAGTGGTTAAGTGCTTTAAGATTTATGTAGGAGATATTGGGGTCAGTTACTTGGGCTAGCTAATGACATGTTGAGCTCTTAATGAGTATATTGTATCAACCTCTAGCCCTAAAGAATTTACCCTAGTTACCATCCTTGAAATGAGCGGAAGTGCCCGTTGGGTTTCCTCGGGAAGTTATCCTTGTGATATGTGTGTGTGTGTGTAATCATAGTGGGTAATCTTGATTTGTTCAAATATAGTGTTTCGAGGAAAATTTCATGTGTCTAGTTCTAGTAAGGTTGATTCCTACTAAGTATGTGTGTGTGTGTATTTTCCAAGGAAAACCTCATGGGGAAACCCAAGGGATGTTTCCCCACATTCATGCATAACATCCCCAATAAAATCATCGACATAGGCTAGTATACCTCACCTAAGGGATTTGAGTCGACCACCCACTGACATGGAACTAATGAAATGCCTAGCAACATTGGTGGCAATTGGTTAAGCTAACCCCTTGGACTACACACACACACATGTGTGTGTGTGTGTAGTCCAAGGGGTATAAATGTATGTATGTATGTATAGTCCAAGGGGTATATATGTAAGTATAGTCCAGGGGGTATATATGTATGTATGTATGTATGTATAATAACAGTTTTAAGTAATACTAAAAACCTCGCATGACATATTATAGTCACCCAAAATATTGTTCGTGACTAGTAAGTCATTTTAGACTGAAAAACAAAGTACATATAAATTATGACTAGACTCAATAATAGTCCCATCCAAGTACTCCTCTATTAGCAGTTGGCATTCTTGTGATGGTAAACCTGATTTTGATAAAGTGTCAGCAATGGTGTTTAATTCCTTATTACATGCATGGAAGTGATTCTATCTAATTGGATTGCATTCTCCTTGAGTTGGAATCTTAATGAAAGTAAAGTAATGTTTTGAACAATATTTTTGTTATACATACAATCGGTTGCCAAGATTAAATCACCAAAAACCCATAATTGCTTAATACCTACCCTTCTCCAAAGCAATCCTCGTTAAAATAGTTAGTGCCATGAACTCACCATAATAGTTTGTGCCCTTGCCAAGATTTGCTTTAAATTGGAAATCATGACTTTTAGATAAGTATAGTATACTTCCTAGGCCACAAATATTATCTCCCCCCCAATATGCTCCATCAAAAAATCCCCAAGGAATTTTTTTATCGATCAATTCCTTCCCTAGTTGTCAAGGAATGGTAGTCTTCTTAGTAACTTTACATTTATTTTATATTGAACAAACCTTTGTTGTAACCTGAAATGATSGAATAATCCTCTCCTCAAATAACAATGCATTACACGTTATCCAGATACCYCATAGTACTAGAAAAGGGACATGAMTGAATTTCTTTCATTCATGCTTCTTATACCATCCTTTCATACATGAATCAACAATAATCCATTCCATATATCTCTCCTCCCCATCCATCTACCCATATCATTTTAGATCTACTTTGCATATACAATCTACAAATAAATGTGTTGTTGTCTCTATACTCTGCTTACACAATACATATATGATAAGACATGCCTTATTGCATTTTTGTAACATCTCCTAAGTGAGCACCCTCTTTTTCAATGCAAGCCACATAAATATCTTGGATTATGTTAGGGTCTTGGATTTTCATATTTTTGTCCCACCACCACTCGACTTCTTCATTTGCATTATCTTGTAGTGCTTGGTACCCAATCTCATTGTATATCGTCCTCCCACCTTATTTTGAGCCTACACCAATGTATCAAAATATGTTCTTAGTTTAATATGTGTTATGTGAAATTCTTGTATATATGAATTCCAAACAATGGAATCTACTCTAATCAGACCCAAATTCTATGTTTCTCTTTACAAACCCTACAAGGGTTTGGACCATAATTAGACTAATAAATCTAGGATGTAATTTTGAATCAGACAAAGACAACCGGTGTCTTAAAGAAAATAACCAAGATTGAAAATAAATTGGATCAATCCAAGCTACAAGCACATCATACTCTCGACTTTGCAAAATAACATTAATCAACACTGAAACTGAATTCAAAAATTCTAATTAAACTAAACAGACTATCAATATGAATGAATGAACTTTTGAAGTATGTCAAAAGTCTATGCTTCACATTCCTTTCTTTTTGCCACCCTTAGAGTAACCTTGTTGTCAACAAGAGGACTTAGCTTTCAAGAAACTCATAAATGAATGAATGAATAAGAATTCTCAGTTGAGGCAAGAGAAAACCTTATCATAAGTATCTCTCTCTATTTTCTCATGTACTTCTTTGTCCTTGCTCTCTTCCTTTTATTCTTCAAAAAGTAGTTTAAGTGGTTCAACTACCTTTTCATACTAAAGTTAAATAACTTTAGCTAAAATAGGTCAACTTTATTTATGATACGAGTAAATAATAATAATAATATATAATAATTAATAGGTGCCCCCCCTATTATGTCTTTATTTCTTTTATTTTCAACATTTCAATTTCTCCTTATAACTCCATAATCATTTATCAATATAACAATAAACATTATCAAGCATAAAACACTAATCCAAAATATCAAATCAACATGTACTTGTATCTCCAAAAATAACATGATATTTTGAGTTTTCAAAATAAATATCATCGATCCGTTGTCTGTCCAAAAATAGTATAGAAGTCAAAGTCATTGTCTTGAGACAAAATAAAAATAATCTAGGGAATTTATTTTTAAATAATTTTTCCATTTCTTTCAGAAAGTCTTCATATTGAGACTTTTTCTCCTCAAGCTTCTCTATTTCTGGATGTATGTCACTCAAACTGATTTCTTTCTTGCTACTATTTTATTTTGTTAATTTCAATTTGGAGTGGGCGGATGAAGAGGATTTTCCAGTGCTATAAGAGGTGACTTGTTTCTTGCCTTTATCCAATTGGGAATCATGAGGGGGTGCTTTGTGATATTTTGGAGGAAGTGAGTGAGCCATAGAACCAACTAAAACAATGGGTGTTGTTGTATGAATAAGAAGTGGAGGAGGAGGAAGAGGGACATCATTTGCCCATAGGGAAATACTAGAGGTGGGCTTCCCAGTTGTATTACCCCATCCATCATTATCCAGTTGAATAGAGGGCATAGAGTCATGCACAATATTAGGATGTGCCTGCACAATCACATTTGGAGGAGCTAGAGGTTGGGGCAAAGCGAGTTGCGCTCCAATGTTCAAGTGACCTATTTGAATTAGCTGATGAAATTCTTCAGAATTAGTGTTGAAATGTATCGAAAACCTCATCTTCTTGTGCCTCTTGGGTTTCCACAATACGTTGGGCATTCTCCCTCTTCTTCCTCTATCTCCCCTATTTCCTTTGTTGCCACCTCTGCTGAAAAAACTCATCTATATGCCACTATCAATTCTTTAGTGCAAGAATTCATAAAGTAAAATACAATTCATTGACAACAAACATCAATTATAATTTGTTGAACATGATTCAACTATGGCTCCGAGAAACATAGTCATCAAGCATAAAAGGGGAAGATGAATAGGATAAGTGAAATTAAGGGAACAAAATTCAACTCAGTGAACATCCAACTTTCTATTTCCTTTCATTTGAAATTTGAACTAAAAATTCGTTTGCATATGTACATGCCTCCTTTTTTTTTAAATATGAACAAGGAAATGTATGAGAAAGGATATTTATAGGACAAGGATATATGATAAAGGCGTGTAATTTGCGAAAAATGATAATATGATAGGAATGTATGACAAAAATTGTTCAATATCTTAACTCTCTAAACCATGCCTTTATATATTCAATATAAAAGCATTTGGTCTTCAAATCATTTTCAAACCATATTTGTACATGCTGTAAATAAATATCACACTATGTTTATCATGCTGCTCAAACCATTTTTGTCACTCAAAACTGTAGGTCACATATATCACATTTTCTCTTATTTATATGGACATGGGAGAGAAACATGTAAAATGAATTTTGTATGAGTGGAATTAAGGGATATTGATTTATGGAAAATGAAGTACATGCGGGAAATGACAAGTCCATATAACAACCTCTTTAAAAACTCAACCATTATTATTATTTTTAAATGTGATCATATAATTACCCTTTTGATTGGTAAATAACCTTTAAATAACTTATGACTTCAACCAATTTCAACTTATCAATACCATCAAATCACGACCATAGATTAAATGAACATGAGGCCATATGTAATAAACCAATCAAAATGTAATAGGTCTACACCATCCATGACATAGCATATAGTCAAAACTCTTTATTGTTGAGGCATAATATGGTGTATATTCAATTCAAATATCATTAAACTTAAAGTATGATAGCATGGAGAGAATTGAACTTTTGAGACAACAAACCAACTATACTCACAACCAAAAGAGCTCGGGTTCGAGTCAGCTCAACCAGAGTTGACTATGCATATAACCAAATGCTCCACTTTGGATAAAATAGTCTCAATCAAAGAAACAAGGCGAGATGCAACAACAAATAACCTTGAAACTTCAAAGCGAAGGGAAAGCTCAACACTAATAATCTATGTGTATATTTGAGTTCAACCTTGCTGGAAATGAATATCAGAGATGGGTTTGATCCATTTTCCCTTTTTCATAACCAAGAGGTACTCAAGTTTGAAAATAGGTCGAAGAAGTATAACCCAGGTAAAACTTGAAAAGACAAGCCAAAGAAAATGAATACAACCAGAGCTCACATGAACTAAGTTTTAATCAAAGACTATTCCATGAATTTGAGTTCAAACCCTGTCAACCTGTGTAATAAACATTAATGGGTATTTCTATTAACCACAAAGTTCATAAAGTTAACAAGCACTTAGTTGGGTTCAAAATCCTCATTGTCTTGCATGTACACAATAGAGGTGAGCTCAACCCATATTTCAAAAGATCACCATTTCTCCAAATGAATAATGAACATAGAATGGAAGATGAAAGTATGAATTATGACAAATACAAAACCAAGACCAAACTCCCATTTCATCCAACAACCATCAAATATTCATTCTTTTATTCATTTTACAAATTTCGCCGATAAGTATAACACATATAGGATGAGAATATGACATCAAGAAAAACTACTGAAACCAAATCATTGTTATCACCCAATTTTTATCAAGAACGAAAGATAAGGAAAGAGAGACTTTTACACTCACGACCAGTCAAACAGAGTCAAAAGCTAATTTATTTGTCAACAAATTTTATGCAAGAGATGTTGAAGCGCTGATGCAATTACCTTGTCTAATAACGAGTTTATACCAATGCCAAGACAGTTGCCACAACGACCAAAAATATTCATTCTTAAGGTAGAACTCTTTTCCAATAACTGAGCAATGTAAATGGTCATAACCCTAGTTCCTCGAAGATGGTAAGGCACAGACCAACTTGGCATTAAATCCAACCTCGAATTGAAATAAATGCATGGCCAACCCATCATGTCCATATATTTTACCATAGCTTATGTGTATGCCAACACACTATAACAATAAACTTATATCATGTGTATCACTACTAGGTCGCTTCACCATATAATCTCATAACATAATACCATGTGGTATATCTACTCTAGATATATGTTATTTAATGACCATTTCATGGAATCAACCCGTATACTTATGTGAACGGACCAAAACTTATAACCATTGTCATACTATATGCCAATCAAATCATAAACACAACAAGCAATACCATATATCAAACAAATGTTTATGAGAATTGGTTCATAACCTCAATATTTATCACCATTGTTGCAACATGGAACTAATATGAATTTGTAAAGTAAATCCATTAGCATGTCATAACCTTAGTGTTAGCGCTCAAAAGTGCACCATTAAAATTTTGACTCCTTCACCAGTTTTGTCAAAATTCTCAGATTCTTAGCCAGGTCCCACAACCTCCAAACTTCTCCATCAATTAT